>CM039480.1:25951988-26080008 GCA_022433065.1 Begonia loranthoides | reverse complement strand
CTCCCTCCCTCCCTCCCTCTATAGGCGTATATCGATCCTACACCGGGTTCTAATATGACTTCCTTCCATACTTTGTTGGCATGTCGCGCATAGTGCTCATTCTTCTTTTGGATATTGTCTCGTACCTTTGAGTGTAATTCTCTAACAAACTCATATTTGCTTTTGCCATTTAAATCAACAAATTCATTAGTAAGCAACGGTAATATATCAAGTGGTGTAAGGGGATTAAAGCCATAAACTATTTCAAAAGGCGAATATGAAGTAGTAGAATGCACAACTTGATTATAAGCAAACTCAACATATGGTAAACAATTTTCCCATTGCTTTAAATTTTTAGAAATTATTGCTCTTAGCAATGTTGCCCTTAGCAATGTAGATAATGTTCGATTAACTACTTTGGTTTGTCCATTCGTCTGGGGGTGTGCTATGGTGGAAAACAAAAGTTTTGTCCCAAGCTTATTCCACAAAGTTCTCCAAAAATGGCTTAAGAACTTTACATCCCTATCATTCACAATAGTTCTTGGTATAACATGCAAATATATTATTTCTTTAAAGAATAAATCTGCCACATGTATAGCATCTTTAGTTCTAGAACATGCGATGAAGTGAGCCATCTTGTTAAAACGGTCAACAACCACAAAAATACTATCATTACCTCCCTGTGTCCTTGGCAACCCTAATACAAAGTCCATTGAAATATCCATCCAAGAATGGTTGGGTTTGGGTAAAGGGCTATGTAGCCCATATGGCTTGACCTTTGACTTAGCCTTCCTGCATTCAATACATTTCTCGCAAATAGATATCACATCGTGCTTCATTTTTAGTCAAAAAATGCTCATTTAGTACGTTCAATGTTTTGTCAATTCCAAAATGTCCCATTAATCATCCTCCATATGTTTCTCTAACAAGTAGTTCACGTAATGAACATTTAGGTATACAAAGTTTATCCTTTTTGAATAAGTACCCATCATGCCTATAGTAATCAACACATGCAATTTTCTCACAATCCTTCCACACTTGACAAAAATCCAAATCTGACTCATACAAGTCTTTAATGAATTCAAATCCCAATAATTTAGATTATAGAGAAGTGATTAGGACATACCCCCTAGACAACGCATTAGCGACTATGTCGTCCTTACCTTTCTTATAATGGATGATATATGGGAAAGTCTCGATGAACTCCATCCACTTGACGCGTCTCTTGTGAAATTTTCCTTGTAACTTTAGGTGCTTCAAGCTCTCATGATCCGAGTGAATGATCAACTCCTTTAGCCACAAGTAATGTTGCCATGTTTGTAATATCCTTACCAAGGCATACAATTCTTTGTCATAGGTTGGGTAGTTCAATGCCTCTCCACTTTTCGCTAAAATATGCGATCAGCTTCATTTCCTACATCAAGACACCTCCAATTCTCTTTCATGATGCGTCACATTCGATTTCAAACATTTTATCAAAATTTGACAAAACTAATAAAGGAGCATTAGTTAATTTTTCTTTCAATAGATTAAAAGCTCTTTCATGTACCTCAGTCCATTTAAATTCAACGTTCTTTTTGACTAATTCATTCATGGGTGCCGCAATGGTGCTTAAATCTCTTACGAATCTCCTATAAAAACTTGCTAAAAGATGAAAACTACATACCTCATTTGCATTCTTTGGTGTAGGCTCTTCCTTGATTGCTCATACTTTCTCCTCATCCACTAATACTCCATTAAAGCTCACTACAAACCAAGGAAGACTATCGATTCCATGCAAAAGGTGCACTTCTTAAGATTGTCATACAATTGATTCAAATGTAACACATTAAACACAGATTTCAAATGTTCTATGTGATGTTTGAAAGTCTTGCTATACACCAATATATCATCAAAATAAAACACTACTATTTTTTCAATAAATTGTGGCAAAACATGGTTCATTAATTTCATAAATGTGGTAGGTGCATTTGATAATCCAAACAGCATTACTAACCATTCGTAAAGTTCATATTTTGTCTTGAAAACAGTTTTCCATTCATCTCATTCTTTCATACGAATTTGGTAGTACCCATTCTTTAAATCAATTTTAGAAAATAAGCAAGCACCATGCAATTCATCAAGCATGTCATCAAGTCGAGGAATAGGATGTCGATACTTTACTGTGATTTTGTTGACTGCTTGACAATTGACACACATCCTCCATGTTCCGTCCTTTTTTGGGACTAGAATAACCGGTATCGAACATGGGCTAAGGCTTTCTTTCAGTAGCCCATTTTCCACCAATTCGTCCACTTGCCTTTCGATCTCCTTGGTCTCTTCTAGATTTGTTCAATATGCTGGTCGGTTAGAGATCGTCGCACCCGGAATGAATTCGATTTGTTGTTCTATTCCCCTAAGTGGGGGCACTCCTCTAGGTAACTCTTTCGGAAATACGTCTTCATATTCCTGAAAAAGGGAGGCAACATCTACTGGTAGAGAATTTGTTAGTCCACAAGAGTTTAAATAAACATCCTTGTATACTAACAAAATCATCTAATTACTCCCTTTTTCTCCCTCATTTTCTTTCTCTCTCTCGATTTTCATTTCTTCTCCTTTGCCTTTTTTGTTCTCTTCACTTTTGGCTATTCTCTCTTTGGCTCTCATATTTTCCTTTTTCTATATCCTCTTTTGCAATTGGTTTTTTGACTACTCTAATATTTGGTACTTCCCTTCCTTCTTCGTGCAACTTGTTGTAGCTTTGGAATTCCTTGGCTATCATTTCTTGGTCAATACTTGTTTCCCATGGTGGTAAGGGTGTTAGAACCACAATTCTCCCGTTTTGAACTAGCGAATATTTATTCTTAAACCTATTGTGAGTGGCTTGCATTGGTACTACATCGTACAAAACTTCATCCTTGTACTTTCATATTGATAAAGCAATACTTACTTATTTTGTCACCTTTATTTTGCCACAATCACTTAACTATTATAACTTGTATGGTTTTGGGTGTCTTTTGGTCTTTAAATTTAAATTTTGGACCAATAACGTACTTGCTACGTTTGTGCAACTCCCACTATCGATGATCAAACTATAAATCTTGTTGTTCACATGACATCTAGTATGAAATATATTCTCTCTTTGGGTATTGTCATCGTCCTTTTGAACTTGCATGTGTAATGCTCTCCTTGTAACCAATAACTCTCCTTTAACTGGGTCTTCCACATCCACGTCACTATCATTCTCTAGTGGTGACATTTCGTTATAACTAAAACTCATGCTTTCCACATCCCCATTATCCAACAAAACCATTGTTTTTTTGTTTGAAAAATTTGATGCGATATGTCCAAATCCTTGACACCGGAATCATTTGATTTCCCGAGTCTTAGTTGAAGTAGAACCCTCAGTCTTTATCTTTTGTAGAGTGGGGTTGGATGTCACGATCTTTCGTTTTTGTTCCTCTTTAGGTTTTGGCCTTTCATTCTTCCAATTGGATTGAAACGTGTTGTTAGAGGTCAATGGTGCTTGCCTAAATGTGTTAGGCTTAAATTTATTTTGATGATATTTTAAGTGAATCAATAAGTTGTTTATTGTGTTTATTGATTTTGTGCTTAATTTATTATTTATTATATTCATATTAATATTTATTGGAAATACCCTCAAAACGGGTATTAAATTGTGCTAACGTGTTTATCTAAGTCCATGCATTGAATTGATATCGTTTTGGGACTTAAAAAATGTATTGACAGCTTTTTGGAAAGTTGTGGTAGCGTATGGTGCAGTTCTAGTCGACCAAAAACGGATCCTAGTGTTTTTTATCGCACCACGGTCGAGCGTGCGGTCGAGTTGCGAGTCAAAAATGTTATACAAATTGCTCTCGGTGTTTTCTGATGTGCCACAGTCGAAGGTATGGTCGAGTTTGGCGTCCAGATTCATCCTACAATTTTGGGATGCGTTGTGGTCAAGCAGGTCGATCGGA
Organism: Begonia loranthoides; assembly: GCA_022433065.1. NCBI lineage: Eukaryota > Viridiplantae > Streptophyta > Magnoliopsida > Cucurbitales > Begoniaceae > Begonia > Begonia loranthoides. Next base: position 26,076,070 of record CM039480.1, on the reverse strand, counting down.
AATGTTCACATAATGAATCTGTAATTTTTGGCATTTTTGCGGTCGTGGTTGGAGATTCGGTCTACCGAAAAACATCACAGAAGTTGAAAAACCATTTTTACTCTAGAGCGCTCAACCGCTGTATGGATCCGGTTGACTGCTCATGTGTTGACTTGCATGCCGAGGGCTTCCCAAGAGACAATGGTTGACCGATGTATGTACGCTGCTGAACAAATTTGCACAGCAAGCTCAACGTCAATAGTCAAAGTAAAGGGTGACGCGCCGACATAGTCAATAGAAAAGGGTGACACTCTAAGAAAGAGTCAAATTGTAAACAGTTTGGTTGGCACTCGTATGCCAATCTTATGAAGGATCTCCAAGTGGACTCTTAGAGCACGGACGTAGGCAGGATTTGCTGAACCATGTAAACAAACTTTGTGTGCATTTTTTTCCCTTAAACTCTTTACATTTATGCATTTATTATTTAATTATAATTGCTAAATGACTTAGGGATAGAAAATCAAATATCACACGAAAACATTTGAACACCTAGTCAAAGCAAAGGGTGACGCCCTGAAATAGTCAATAGAAAAGGGTGACGCCCTAAGAAAGAGTCAAATTGTAAACAGTTTGGTTGGCACTCGTAAGCCAATCTAGTGAAGGATCTCCAAGTGGACTCTTAGAGCATAGACGTAGGCAGGATTTGCTGAACCACGTAAACAAACTTTGTGTGCACTTTTTCCCTTAAACTCTTTACATTTATGCATTTATTGTTTAATTATAATTGCTAAATCACTTAGGGATAGAAAATCAAATATCATAAGAAAACGTTAGAATACCTAATTGTAAATGGTTTGGTTGACACTCGTAAGCCAATCTAGTGAAGGATCTCCAAGTGGACCCTTAGAGCGCGGACGTAGGTAGGATTTGCTGAACCATGTAAACAAACTTTGTGTGCATTTTTTCCCTTAAACTCTTTACATTTATGCATTTATTGTTTAATTATAATTGCTAAATCACCTAGGGATAGAAAATCAAATATCACACGAAAACGTTAGAACACCTAATTAAAGTAAAGGGTGATGCCTCGAAATAGTCAATAGAAAAGGGTGATGCTCTAAGAAAGAGTCAAATTGTAAACGGTTTGGTTGGCACTCGTAAGCCAATCTAGTGAAGGATAGTGGACTCTTAGAGCGCACACGTAGGCAGGATTTGCTGAACCACGTAAACAAACTTTGTGTGCATTTTTTTCCCTTAAACTTTTTACATTTATGCATTTATTGTTTAATTATAATTGCTTAATCACTTAGGGATAGAAAATCAAATATCACACGAAAACATTAGTCAAATTGTAAACGGTTTGATTGGCACTCGTAAGCCAATCTAGTGAAGGATCTCCAAGTGGACTCTTAGAGCACGGACGTAGGTAGGATTTGCTGAACCACGTAAACAAACTTTGTGTGCTTTTTTTTTCCTTAAACTCTTTACATTTATACATTTATTGTTTAATTGTAATTGGCAAATCACTTAGGGATAGAAAATCAAATATCACACGAAAATGTTAGAACACCTAGTCAAAGTAAAGGGTGACACCCAAAAAATAGTCAATAGAAAAGGGTGATGCTCTAAGAAAGAGTCAAATTGTAAACGGTTTGGTTGGCACTCGTAAGCCAATCTAGTGAAGGATCTCCAAGTGGACTCTTAGAGCGCGGATGTAGGCAGGATTTGCTGAACCACGTAAACAAACTTTGTGTGCATTTTTTTTCCCTTAAACTCTTTACATTTATGCATTTATTGTTTAATCATAATTGCTAAATCACTTAGGGATAGAAAATCAAATATCACATGAAAACGTTAGAACACCTAATTAACCCCTCCCCCCTCCCTCTAGGTGTATATCAATCCTACAGATGGCATCTTAGAACTTCTCTCTGCCTTTAGTTGCCACTCTATTTTGATGGCCTTATGAAGTAATTCTTCTATATCTACGTAGTGCTGTAAATCAACTATATCGGCAATATGCTTGTGGAGTCCGCCAACAAATCTTGCCATGGTGGCTTCCACATCTTCTTAAACATTACCTCAAATCATGACTACCTCCATATCCTTATAATAGTCATCCACACTTCTAAATCCTTGATTTAAATTTTGCAACTTATGACATAAATCTCTATAGTAATGTGAAGGTACAAACATTTTTCTCATAATTACCTTCGTGTTCTCAAAAGTTTGAATCGGTAGTTCACCATACCTCCTCTGATTTTTAACCATTTGATCCAACCAAATACTTGCGTAGTAGGTGAATTCCATTGTAACCATTTTAAGTTTCTTCTCCCCCATGTAGTTTAGCAATCAAAAATCAGATCCACTTTTCGTTCCCATTCTATATATGCCTCCGGATCACTTTTGCCTTGAAAAGGCGGGATATTTACCTTGATGTTGCTTAAATTGCCATCTTCTCGATCCATTCAAAAATCTCTCCTCCTTTGGTTATGGACTTCTTCTTCCTCAAATTCATCTCTTTCAAAATTCTTTATTTCTCGGCCATGTGGTTAAGTTGGTGTTTCCAAATGGTCCATCTTTAGGGCTAGGGCTTGGAATTGGTCTTGCATGGCCCTCATAAACATCCTCATGTCAACATTTGTGTCTTCTCCACTTCCACTCATGATGTTGGGTCAACAAGCACAAAAGGTAGATGTAAAGAGAAGGAAAATTACAATAAAATGGTCAAGCATTTATCAAAAGGTAAATTGCGATAAAAGGAAGGTAAATCGCAAAAAGAAAGAAAATAAATTGCTAAAGGAAGGTAATTGAAGTGCAATAAAGTAAGGGCGATAAAGAAAATGGTGCGTATAAAAAATGAATTTTTTTTTCACTTGTTTCTCTCGTAATTAGGCTTTTATAATATACACTCACCCTCTTGCTTTTTACCACTCAATCTCCTATTTCGGTTCTTAAAGTAAGAACTCAATCAAAAGCCAGTTCAACAATGGTTGCTAGAAAATTTCATAATTTTCAAACTTTAAATCCAACGTTCAAGAATGACTAGAATCAAGTCACTAAAGCGTTTACTAGAATCAATCTTTAGAGATAAAGTTTTGAAGAATTTGAGATTTTATGAGTACACTAAGCAATCACCGGAGGTAATACCTTGAAACAACTAAGGTATTCATAAGAATAACAATTTCCTGGCCCAATTTAAAATTTGGGAAAAAAAAAACCTAATTAGATATTCAGATTCTAGAGATTGAGATAAGCAGGAATATCTTTTTTTCCTTTGAATGTTTCCAACAAGAAATTTCAAGATATAATGGATAAAAAAATTTTCCCCATGGATTTTTTAAACTCGGAGAAATAGAAAACCGATTAGATATTCAGATTGTAGAAATCAAAATAAGCAAGAATATTGATTTTGCGAAAGTTCCCAACCTTTGTTTTTTTTAATAGAAAGAAATCTAGAAAGAATGTTGATTTTGCTAAAGTTCCCAACCTCTTTGCTTTTTCTACTTTTTCCTCTTCTTCGATGGTGAGGGACACCCGAGTGTGTGTGTGAGAGAGAGAGAGAGAGGAGGCGACGAGATGAGGGGATTCTGGTCGACGAGAATCGTTGTTCTGAGCGTTCGATCGTGGATTAGCACGAAAGCGAGCAACAGTAACTGTCGATTTTAGGCAGCTGTGAGTTCGGGAGTTAAGGCACTCTCGGCTCGGGATTTTCTTCTGCCATTTTGTTACGAACAACGGTGAAGAGAACCAGAGAGAGGGAAAGAGATCAAGGGGGAAACCAACATGGCTCAAAGACTTCACTGAATAAAAAGGAGTTAAACAGCTAGCAATAGTATAGTTATAAAACAGTTGTTTACATAACCGATACAAACTGGTATAAATAGAAAATTGTAAATAGAGGAAAGGTATGAATGAAAAATCTTCTTCTTCTCCAGTTTCTTCTCTTTTCTTGATTTGCATTTCTGAGAAGGGAACTACTTGCATCATTGGTGCTTTCATTGACTTCCGTCGCCATGGTAGAAGACACTCGTTCTCATTCTATCCAGAATCAATTACTGGAAGAATGCCAGAATCGATTATTGACTCATGATCAACAAATGACAAATTTCAATACGCTTTTGAAGGAAATTAGCATCAAGTTAACGTCCATGGAAGGCCGGATTGAACAACACATTCGAAACCCTGTCAATATTTCGTTAGAAACCTCCAACAATAAAGGTAAGCAAGCTGAGAATTTTGTGAACAGTGGCTATAAACCTTTTCACTCAATTAAATTGGATGTGCCAAGGTTTAATGGTGATGACCCAAGTGGTTGGATTTTTAAGGCCGAGCGATTTTTCGATTACCATGATCTTGACGATGTAAAAAAATTAAAGATTGCTTCATTTCATTTGGATGGTGTTGCATTACAATGGTTTCAATGGCTTTTTCGTAATGGCATGGTAGCAACTTGGCCTGCTTTTTTACAAGCATTGCTTGCTTGATTTGAACCATCTGAGTATCGCGATGTGCAAGGGGAACTATCGAAGCTTACATAGACGTCAATTGTTTCAGATTTTCAGAATAAGTTTGAGGCTCTGATGAACCAAATGGTGGGTGTTTCTCCTTTGTTTTTGCAGAGCTATTTTGAATCAAGTCTTCGGCATGACATTAGAAGAGAGGTTTGGGCCCTTAAACCGCAATCTCTTGACCAAGCTATGAATTTAGCAAAATTAATGGAGGATAAATTGAATGATACGGGTAATAGAATGAATTTTTCTAAAAACCAGTTTCATCAATCTGTTAAAATGCATGAGCCCTTACCTCCATTATTACTAACTCCGAAGTTACAGCAATCTCAGCAACTTCTGCATGTTAAGTCTTCCACCATTCTGGCTAAACATTTATCGGCCACTGAGATGATGGAAAGGAGGGAAAGGGGATTATGTTATAATTGTTATGAGAAGTTTAATCGAAACCATAAATGTAAGTCCAAATTATTTGTGTTGATGTTAGAAGATGATGATTGTGCTGTTTCTAATATGATGAAAGATAGTATTGAGAATGCTACTGCTTTTGCTGGTGATGAGCAGCTTGATCTTTCAGCTATTAGTTTCCATGCATTAGCTGGACAACAATCACCAAGGACCATTCGGTTTGTTGGATATGTTGCAAATAAACCAATCTAGATCTTGGTTGATGGTGGGTGACACATAACTTCATTTAGGACAGATTGGTTCATCATTTAAATTTACAAGTTCATCCTTCTAGACATTTTAAAGTGTTGGTTGGAAATGGGGATGAGTTAGCTTGCACAGGATCTTGTTTGCAATTGGAAGTAAGAATTCAAGGCCAAACGTTTTTAGTTGATTTTTATGTCTTGCCAATACAGGGAGCTGAGATGGTTTTGGGAGTTCAGTGGTTGGAACTCCTTGGACCAGTGTTGACAGATTATAAGAATCTGACTAAGCAATTCTCATGGAATGGCCAGCTAGTTTCATTGAATGGCTCAAAGCAACAGATTCCAAGTTCAATACAGCTTCATCAATTAAAAAAATGCATAAAATAGATGCGGTTTCTCATTATTTCTGCTTTCAGCCCATTTTTTTTATCCATTGAGACACCAGTGCATGAATTTTCTACAGATATTCAGTCCTTAGTTGATAAGTATCAATCTGTTTTTCAAGTTCCAGAGGGTTTACCTCCAGATAGATGAATTAACCATCAAATTCATTTACAATCAAATTCTCCTCCGGTGAATGTTAAGCCGTATCGTTATCTTTATTTTCAAAAATCTGAAATTGAAAAGTTAGTTGTTGAAATGTTACAATCTGGAATTATTAGACCAAGTCGAAGTTCTTTTTCTTCTCCGGCCTTATTGGTGAGAAAAAAGGATGGCACTTGAAAATTTTGTGTTGGTTATAGAGTGCTCAATAGTTTTACTATTCTAGACAAATTTCCTATTTCGACAGTAGATGAGTTGTTGGACGAATTATATGGTGCCACAATTTTTTGTAAGATTGATCTATGTGCTGGTTATCACTAGATTCAAATGGATGTGAATGACGTTCAAAAGACCACTTTCAGGACTCATGAAGGGCATTGCGAGTTTTTAGTCATTCCATTTGGCCTTACTAACGCTCTAGCCACTTTTTAGGCTATAATGAATGATATTTTGAAGCTGTTCTTGTGCAAATTTGTCATTGTATTTTTTGATGACATTCTGATTTATAATGTTTCCAGATCTGATCATATTGTGCATTTGGAAGAAGTTCTATTGTGTTTACAGCAGCATCATTTAGTGGCCAAATTGAGCAAATATAGCTTTGGTCAAAGCTCCATGGAATACTTGGGACATGTTGTGTCTGCGGATGGGGTATCACCTGAACAAAGCAAGATTTCTGCTATTGTGGATTGGCCTATTCCGACTACCCTTAAACAATTGTGAGGTTTTTGGGTTTATTCGGATATTATCACAAATTCATACGCAATTATGCAACTATTGCTAGTCCTCTAACTTCTTTATTGCAGAAGTATGCTTTCAAATGGTCTTCAGATGCTGAAATTGCCTTCTGTAAATTGAAGGAAGCTGTGGTGTCCGCTCCAATTTTGGCTTTGCCTGATTTTTCTAAGAGATTTATTTTAGAAACAGATGCTAGTGGAGTGGGAATTGGCACAATACTGCTTCAAGATAAACACCCAATTGCTTTTTTCAGCAAGAAATTATGTTTAAAAATGCAGAATAGCAGCACATACATCAAGGAAATGTATGCAATCACTAAGGCTGTAAAAAAATGGAGACAATATTTGTTGGGAAATCGATTTGTCATTAAGACTAATCATAAAAGCATGAGGGAAATGTTGACTCAAGTCATCCAAACTCCGGAACAGCAGCATTTTGTAGTTAAATTACTGGGCTATGATTTTGATATTGTTTATAATCCTGGAAAAAACAATATTGTTGCAGATTCCCTTTCTAGAACCTTTGAGTCTGATGATGCAGTTGCCTCTTTTTCTGCCTTAAGTAGTCTTCATTCCAGGTTATTGGACAGGTTGGTAGAGGAAACTACAATTTTAACAGATTTGTGTTCTCGCATTCAACATTCTCCTCAATTATATTTGGCTTACAAATTGCATGGTGGCCTTATTATCCATAATGGCAGGATCGTCCTTAGTGATGCATCAGCCTACAAAATTGATATAATTCATGAATGTCATTCTTCTTTGATTGGTGGATATACTGGAATTTTGCAAACTATTAAACGGGTCAATTCTCAATTCGAATGGCCTGCTTTAAAGAAGGATGTTTGTCATTTTATACAAACCTGTCCGACTTGTCAACAGACAAAATATGACACAGGGAAGGCTACTGGGCTACTACAACCTTTGCCAACACCAGTAAACATTTGTGAAGATTTGTCAATGGACTTTATTATAGGTCTTCCAAATTCTAGAGGATTTTTGGTGATTCTAGTAGTTGTTGATAGATTGTCCAAATTGGCCCATTTTGTTGCTTTATCTGCTGGTTTTACAGCTACGAAAGTGGTTGAAGTTTTAGCTTAGAACATGTGCAAGTTGCATAGTATTCCTAAATCTTTGGTGAGTAATTGTGATCCAATTTTCATGAGTAGATTTTGGAAGGACTTACTTCAATTAAGTGGCACTAAACTATTGTTTAGTAGTTCCTACCACCCGCAAACTGACGGGTAGACTGAGGTCACCAATCAAACTTTGGAGCAATATTTGCGTTGTTTTGTTATGGATTATCCATCGCTGTGGGAGAAAATTTTGCATTGGCCTGAATATTCCTATAACAAGCTTTTCATTATGCTATTGTAATGTCTCCTTTTGAGGTTGTGTTTGGTCGCGCACCACTGAATTTCTTGACTTATATGGCCGGTTCATCATCTGTTGAGGCAGTAGACTTCTGTTTACAGCAATGCCAGCAGATTTTGACTAAGCTTAAGGAGAATTTGTTCCAAGCTAAAAACCGCATGAAGAATTTTGCTGACAAACATAGAAGTGAGAGACAATTTGAGCCAGGTGATTTGGTATTGGTCAAACTGCATCCTTATAAGCAAACTTCAGCAAAGGATAAATCATATTCAAAGTCAAGTAAAAGGTTTTATGGACCTTTTATGGTGATAGAACGAATTGGTGCAGTTGCTTACCATTTGAAGTTGCCAACAGAATTCAAAATTAATTCGGTGTTTCATGTTTTGTTATTAAAGCTGTACAAAGAAGATGTTGTTATTCATGCTACTCCACTGCTGGATACGTTCGTTGATAATCATCCTCTGATTGAGCCAATGACAATTTTAGACTCACGATGTGTTACAATTAATAACAGTCTGCAACCTCAAGTGTTAGTGCAGTGGTCTAAATTATCATTAGAGGACACTTCTTGGGAGTTTATTACAGATTTGTGTCTTAATGACCTTGCTTTTAACCTTGAGGACAAGGTTCATTTGCAAGAAGGAGGCAATGTTACGAAGAACGGTGAAGAGAACCAGAGAGAGGGAAAGAGATCAAGAAGGAAACCAACATGGCTCAAAGACTTCACTGAATAAAAAGGAGTTGTACAGCTAGCAATAGTATAGTTGTAAAATAGTTGTTTACATAACCGATACAAACTAGTATAAATAGAAAATTGTAAACAGAGGAAAGATATGAATGAAAAATCTTCGTCTTCTTCTCCAGTTTCTTCTCTTTTCTTGATTTGGATTTCTGAGCAGGGAACTACCTGCATCACATTTCCTTCGATTGAGGTAAGATTTCTTCACATTTTCTTGGCCTCTTGGCCTTTAACGCTATCGTGATGAATAATGCCAAAGACTTGAACTTGTTATTGCTTCAATTTTTGGTGACTTAAGCTCGACTGAATGATTTTTCCTCCCTTGTGTTCTGTCATTTTTGAAAACTGAAGATTTAGGATTTGATTTTGTTGCTGTTAGTGTGAAAATGCCTCTATCTAATTTCGATTGTGCTGAAGTCTTTTATGTTTGGGGTTTGCAATTGGTTCTGTTTGCTATTTGGATTGACAATTCCGTGAAATTGATCCATGTTGCCTTGCTGTTAGGGTTTCTGCCGATAACAAATTGTTGAGAGCTTTTGCTCTCTGTGCGTTACTGCTTTGATGTTGCTAACCGTGGATATAGTAAACTTCTGCTTGGTTGTTCTGTGTTCAATCCTGATTTTTAGTCCCTGTTGTTTTTGTTGTGGATTGATAAAATTCTAAGAAATGTCCCATTAAATTGATTCTGTTCTGGTTATGGTGCAAGGTGTTAGATTGGTTTGTTCTCCATTTCCTTGCATATCGTTTGGGGTACACGTAATGGACGATGGTGCTATGTTATTTAGGGTGTTAAAATCTTCAATGTTATAGTTGGTTAGATTCAATAGATATGGATTGTTCTGATTGTTGAGCTGTGATTTTACATTGATTTTTTTTTGTTGAAATACATGCCGAATCTGCTGTCTTGCTAAGAGGGAATCAGTCTTGTTAATACTATTTTGATTATTGTTGGATTGCCCTGTGGCTATGTGTAACAGTCTGGGCTTGTCCAGGACGTGTTGTCCATGGCCGCCCATGCTGTTAAGTTAGATTTCTTTCCATTTATAGCAATTTCTTTGTATTTTTTTCTATTTTGGGCAAGTGACTCCTCACCACCATAGCATGTTTACTCCTGCCACAGTGGAAATGATCCATATTGCTTTTTAGGGTGAGAGGCATGACTGCACGTAGACCTCCCTACCCAATGTAATTTGCTACCAATCAATGATAAAGCTTTTTACATATAAACTATTCTCACTATGCTCAATGACGCTCTTTTCGATTAATTTCGCTCGCTTACTGCTCGCTTGTTAGACACAAAGCTCGCTCTAACGTCTTGGGCAATACACTTCATAGACTGACTCATTGTTCCCCCTAACAACGGGTGCCGCACGACCCTCTTTAAGTCTCTTGAAAGTAGGACCGTGACAGTTGCTATAAAAGCCTAGTTGGCTCAAATCGGAAGATTGCTGCTATACACAATCAGATAGACATCCTCCCGGTCCAAGGGCTAATGAATCGGGTGGAGAACCTCGAATCTCGACCAGATAAGGGAAAAGGGGTAGAAAGTAGAGTGAGCTCCACGAGTGCTATGATTGGGCTCCTAGAGCGCATTGAAGATATAGACCAAGCTTATACTCAACTATCAAGCACTGTGACTAACTTGGCGAAAGACTTCAAGGTGATGTTCGAATCTCTCAAAGCTGAGATTGCTTAAATGAACATCAAATTGAACGTCACTATGAAAGCAATGGGCAACCAAACTCAGGTTACAAATGTAGTGGAGACCAGTCGGGTGAAAATACCAGAGCCAAAACCCTTCAGTGGAGTCCGGGATGCCAAAGAAGTGGAAAACTTCATTTTCGATATAGAACAGTATTTCAAAGCAACCCGAACTAATGATGAATCAAAAGTGACGCTGGCCACAATGCATTTTACTGGGGATGCAAAACTCTGGTGGAGATCAAAATACAATTATATATGTAATGGTGACTGTGTTATCGATACCGGGGACGATCTCAAGAAACAGCTGAAATATCAGTTCTTCCCCGAGAATGTTGAATTTAATGCTCGTAGATCATTGCAAGAGCTGAAACAGACGAGCAGCATTCGTGATTATGTGAAATAGTTCTTTGGCCTCATGCCCAATATACATGACATGTTAGAAAAAGACAAGATCTTCACATTTATTGAAGGATTGAAACCTTGGGCCAGAACAAAGCCATATGAACAGAGAGTATAGACCCTCTCGAGTGCTTTTGCTACAGCTGAAAGATTGTTCGATTATAACAACGAAAATCCTAGCCAAAACAAGAATACTCCGAACACCTCAAGCAATACAAGGGGCCCGAAGCTGAATACAGGCACTACTGAAAGAAAACCTTTTGTCCTAAGAGAAAGCCAAGAGACATGGAAAGGAGTTAGTAATCAATGACCACTGAATAGACCTATGTCTTGCTTCTTATGCAAGGGACTGCACCGAGTTGCAGAATGCCTTCATAGGTCAACATTAACAGCATTACTAGCTTCGATCCATAACAATAACCTAGCTAAAGGGGTTGCTGAAGAAGAACCTGTGGAAGTGGCTAAAGTAGGGACAATTTCCTTTTTATCAGCAGTTCAACAACAGATGGTAGAGCTGAAAAAGAGACCAGATAAAGGCCTTATGTATGTGGAAAGCCTTGTCAATAATAAGGCCGCCAAAAGCACTATGATTGATTCAGGAGCCACACATAATTTCATAACAGAGAAAGAAGCTTGTCGCCTAGGCCTGAAACTAGAAAAGAATACTAGCAAAATGAAGACGGTGAATGCAAAAGCAACGCCAGTAGTTGGTGTCGTGAAAAGAGCTCAGTTAAAACTCAACACGTGGACAGGACCAACTGACTTCGTTGTGGCACAGATGGATGACTTTGATATTATATTAGGGATGAAATTCTTGATGGAATACAAAGTCATCCCCATCCTATCGGCCAAGTGCATGGTAATTACCGGAAACAATCCAACAGTCGTTCATGCTATCCTCAAACAACCAAGCACTAGCAACTCAAAGATGATCTCTGCAATGCAGTTCCAAAGAAGAATGAAGAATCAAGAGCCGACATTTATCCTTGTCCCTTCGATCATGGATGAAGATAAAGAAGAAATAGTTTCATATGAAATTATGGAAGTTCTGGAGGAATACAAGGACACTATGCCAGAATGTTTACCAAAGACACTACCCCCGCGCAGAGACATCGATCATCAGATCAAATTTGTCAAGACCCAAATGGGACCTGAAACAGAACGGGGAACGACCCGGCCCAAAGGACCAAATTGTCCGACCCTTTTTCTCTTAAATTATTATTAATTGACAGCGGAAAACTTAATATATTAGTTATAGCCAAGCCCCAACAAACAGGGCTAATCAGGTCCAACAAGTGATATCAGATAGTAAAGCAATATAATCCAAAATGAAATAACTGTGCAAAAATTAAGAATAAAAATTATAGATTACAGTCATCCAACTAAAGTATACCTCCCAAAAATATCTCTCAAGGAAGAATGCTAAAAGAAATATAAAACTTCGCTGGGGGAAAACGTGATTGGCAACTAGAAATCTGATTGATAAATCCTGAAAGGTGTTATTTGGGGTGAGTTGACTAAACTCAATGGAGATTATGTTTTTAAAGAAAAGATTTAATTAAAATGATACTTAAGCATGTATGAATTTAAAAACTCATTTTATAAATTCCTTTCAGAGAAAAGTTGTACAGAAGGGCACAAATGTGAAATCACCCACTAGTATGTGGTATATAATTAAAATAAGCCCTTGTTACACAAATTGAAAATCACAGTGAAAATGGAGCCACTCACAGACTCTGGGCACACCATGCCATAAACATATAATAGAATAAAGATAATACTCGGCGATCGCAAAAGCCAAATAATACCCTGATCAAGTTTAGGGATTCGCAACCCAAGGACACGACACATACAACTGTCCTATTATCTATTTGCACTTTAGGAATTCGAACCCAAGGACATTTGAAAAATCTCCTATTATATAATTCAAAAACAAACTAACACATTCCGCATGGGAGAATGTGTGAAAACAAAATAGACCCTAAACCGGATCGACCAAACTTGATTCGTACTACCAAATTTATCCAGAAATATTTAAATGCATGCTTAATTGAAACATGTACAGTGAAAATAAAATATAATATAAAAACATGACGGTCATGAAATGGACGCGTCGATTTAATATGAGGTAAATATCAAAATATTCACTTTAAAAAGAGTTATGCAATGCAGTGCATAAAATAAACTCCTATCTCGAAGTTGGTTTACACTGACAAGGCCCAATGTCCATTTATTCCAAAATCCACAAGTCCATGGATTTAAATTAATATTTAGGTACCTAAAAAATATGATTGAAAAGCTTTGTGAGTTAATTTTATTAAAATCTCCAATTAATTAAAATTAATTGGTTTAGAGAAATATTCAAACAGACCCAAAATTTAACTCTGGGCAGGCCCAAAACAAGCCTTGGCCTATTGGCCATTTGGTCCAAACCTTAGGCCCAAATCATTACAGATCGTAGCCCATAGACCCAAACCCGTAGATTTGGGTTTGCGATCCGTGCAAGTCTCTTTCTTCGACATGAAGGTCTATCTTTCATGCTCTTGAAGCCTGACTCTGTTCTTTGCAACGGACAACCCGACTCCAGCCGAGACTCTCAGTCTCGACCAGTCGTCCACTGACTAAAGTTGATTGTCTGACACAGCACGCATCGCAACTCAGCACTTGTTGAGTCACTGTCTGATGTTCTTCACCGATGGAAATTTGCGCAACAAAATTGTAAGATTTCGTCCAATCTTTCAACCACAACAATCCAAATTCATCCAGTCCAGAAAACCAAACAACGAAGAACGATAAAAATCAAATTTTTCAATACCTTCGACACGATTTCTGATTTTTGGGAGGCTTTGGCTATCACTGGGACAACCAATGTTCTGCCCTCTGAAATTGTAAGCTACTCGATGTGCGATTCTTCAACAAGTTCCAACCCACATTTCACAACTCAAAGTGAATATCGAAAACACAAAGGCAGTAACAAAGGCTTACCCAACAATTTCTTTATTTCAATTTACATTCTGAAATTCTGATTTCAACAGAGAAAAGTTGATGGAAGAAGAGGCTAAAAGAAAAATGAGCTCGATGTGGTCCTTCACCGAGATAACATGAATTAGAAGTATAATCTTTCACCTAGAAATCCAAAATTACAGAGAAGGAAGAAGAGGAGTTACCTCATCGATTTATGTCTTTAAAAAAATGCTCTGAAATGCCGAGGGCAGAAGATGGCCATTAGTGATTGAGGCCAGAAGGAAATGAAAAACTCTTGCATGTTTCAACGCATCGATGGAGAAAAATTTGCGTTTATCAACTGGAGGGAGAGAATTTGGGAGAAAATCTCTTCTCCTCCCGCAATGCACGCCCTTCATCTCCATTTGCGGAAAACATGAAAACATTTTCCCAACTTAATTATAATTTTTTTTGGGCCTTTTGGGCCAAATATTACATAATTGATCCCGAGAACTAAGCCCCCTGCAAAAGCACCTTACAGAATGGCCCCACCAGAACTCACAGAGTTGAGGAAACAATTAGATGAACTACTCGAGGCATGATTCATTAGGCCAGCCAAAGCACCATTAGGAGTGCATGTGTTGTTCCAAAAGAAGAAGGACAGTAGCTTGCGACTGTGCATCGATTATCGAGCTCTTAACAAGGTCACTGTATGAAACAAATATCCAATCCCGTTTATCACTGATCTATTTGATCACCTGTATAAGGCAAAGTACTTCACAAAGCTCAACTTGTGATCAGGCTACTATCAAGTCAAAATTACAGAAGGTGATGAACAAAAGACAACTTGCCTGACTAGATATGGAGCTTTTGAATTTCTGGTGATGCCATTCGGATTAACAAATGCTCTAGTGACTTTCTGCACTCTCATGAATCAAGTATTCCATGAATTCCTTGAAAATTTGTGGTAGTATACCTCGATCACATTGTGGTCTACAGTGAGACCATGGAAGAACACAAGTTTCATCTTCGTCTCATCCTTGAGAAACTGAAACAAAATCAACTATATGTAAAGAGAGATAAATGCTCATTTGCCTAAGAAAGCATCGGATTCCTTGGCCACATAATTGAACAAGGTCATCTCTGTATAGATACCGATAAAGTCAAGGCAATCCAAGACTGGAGAAACCCTGCCTTGGTCACCGAATTGCGCTCTTCCCTCGGGTTTGCAAATTATTGTAGATGATTTGTGGGAGGATTCTCTAAGAGGGCGGCACTCCTCATGAAACTTTTGAAGAAGGGTATCTCTTGGGAGTGGAGTCAAGAATGTCAAACTGCCTTAATTGATCTGAAAGAAGCCATGATGCAAAGTCTAGTCCCGACTCTAGCAGATGTGACTTTGCCATTTGAAGTCAAAACTGATGCATTTGACTTCGCACTCGGAGGAGTCTTACTACAAAATGGTCATCCTGTCGCTTATGAAAGTCGCAAGCTAAAAGATGCTAAAAGAAGGTACATAGCCTCAAAGAAAGAAATGTTGGCCGTTGTACACTGCCTTCGTGTATGGAGACAATACCTGCTTGGATCAAAGTTTATAGTAAAGACCGAAAACAACGCAATCTGTCATTTCTTTGAGCAGCCAACGCTGACCTCCAAACAAGCGCGTTGGCACGAACTGAATTTCATTTCCATTTTGAGCACAAGCCAAGCCAATCAAACTGGGCAGCCGATGACCTTAGTCGAAAAGCAGAGTGTACTAGTCTTTGCTATTTGTCTCAACTTCAAGCAAGTAGAATTACCGGCTCTATGAGAGATCTCATTCGAGACTATCTACAAGACGATCCTGCTTCTCGGGCCGTCATGCAATTAGTAAAGGAAAAGAAGACCAGACAATTCTGGATCGAGGAAGACTTGTTATAAACCAAGGGAAACCACCTTTATGTGCCCCGAAGCAATGATCTACGGTGAACTCTGTTGAAAGAATGCCACGACACCTTGTGGGCCGGTCATGCTGGATGGCAAAGAACATATGCCCTGCTAAAGAGGGGATATTATTGGCCTCACATGAAAGACGACGTGATTCAATATACCAAGATCTGCTTCGTGTGTCAATAAGACAAAACTGAAAGAGACAAAGTAGTTGGTCTACTAGAGCCATTACCAGTGCCAACAAAGCCCTGGAAAAGTATATCTCTGGACTTTATAACAAATCTGTCATCCTCAAATGAATTTCAAGCAATCTTGGTGATAATCGACTGCTTTTCTAAGTATGCCACTTTCATAGCTGTCCCTAAAATATTGTTCTACAGAGACAATGACATAACTTTTCTTTAAGAATGTGGTGAAGTTATGGTAAAATCCTCAAAGTATCATCAGTGATGGAGACACCAGATTTACATGAGCCTTCTGGGTGGAACTATTCAAGTTGTTGGGATCTAGTCTGAATATCTCTTCCAGTTATCACACACAAATTAATGCCCAAACCGAACGATTCAACAGTTTACTGGAGGAATATCTACGACACTTCATCAACACCAATCAAAAGAATTGGCCAAGTTTGCTTGATGCAGCACAATTCTGCTTCAACTGTTAGAAAATCTCCTTGATAGGATTGAGCCCATTTGAAATAGTATGCGGAAGGCAACCAACTATGCCACACATCTTTGATCATCCATACTCTGGGAAATGCCCAAAAGCCTATAACTTCTCAAAAGAGTGGAAGCAAAATACTAAGATAGTTCGGGAACGAGCCTCCAAACACATGAAGAAGTGGGCCGACTTGAAGCAGCGTCCATTGGAATTCAAAGCCGAGGACCTTGTATTAGTGAAGTTATTGCCGGAACAACTCCGATTCAGAGGTAAGAGAGACAAGCGACTTGTCCGGAAATACGAAAGTCCAGTCCAAGTCATTGAAAAGGTGGGGCAAGCATCTTATAGAGTTAATCTACCTGTGTAGCTTAAAATCCACTCGGTAATCCATATCAGCAACCTGAAGCCGTATCATCTAGACGATGAAGACAAAACAAGGAACAATATCATTAGACCAGATATTGCCCTCAACTAAGGAAGAAAAAGAAAGTCGAAGAGATTCTAGCAGATCAGAGCGTCAAGATAGGTCGTTGCCTACACACAGAGTACCTTGTCAGATGGGAGGGCCTTAGAGATGATGAAGTTACTTGGGAGAAAGAAGACAACTTGAGAATGCACACAGAAGATTGAAGAATTCAAGCTGAAGACAAGTTGATGAGGACATCAATAGCTTAGTTGGGGGAGAATGTAACAATCCGGGCTTGTCCAGGATGTGTTGTGCATGGCCGCCCATGCTGTTAAGTTAGATTTCTTTTCATTTACAACAATTCCTTTGTATTTTTTTTATTTATATTTTGGGCAAGTGACTCCTCACCACCATAGCATGTTTACTCCTGCCATGGTGGAAATGGTCCAGATTGCTCTTTAGGGGGAGAGGCATGACTGCACATAGACCCCCTTACCCAATGTAATTTGCTGCAAATCAATGATAAAGCTTTTTACATACAAAAGATTCTCACTATGCTCAATGATGCTCTTTTCAATTAATCTCGCTCGCTTATTGCTTGCTCGTTAGACACAAAGCTCACTCTAACGTCATGGGCAATTGGTGCCATTGGCACACTTCGTAGGCTGACTCGTTGTTCCCCCTAACAACAGGTGTCACATGGCCCTCTTTAAGTCTCTTGAAAGTAGGACCGTGACAGTATGCCTCCTATTTTGAAGATTAATTATTGGGTTGGTTCCATTATGCTCTCTAATAGTTGCAATTTCACTGATGGAATTAATGAAATTGTTTTGGTGAGGATCCTAATATGTTGTTTTAGTATCTGTCCAGCTCACTTGTCACTACTTCTAGATATTATTGGACGTTAGGCCTAATCCAATGTATATGTTGTTTCCCTGAAACTAATAGTTCTGTTAAATCCTTGTTTATGCTATTAAGTGTTAATGTTTGAGATTTTGTTTGTATTCCTAGTTTTGATTTCCGGTTTGGGACTCGGGGTTGTCTTTAGAAACCGTCTTGAACTTCAGTCTTGATAAAAACCTGTCTATTATCCATTGTATGAATGATGAGATGTTGACACGACCTTGTTGTAAGTTTTGGAGGTGTAAGAAAATTCAACATTTCTCTTACGACAGTGAGGGGAGCGGGTTTGTCAGTAAGCGTGTCGTGGTCACCATCGAGGTAGAAATCTTTATACTTTCTGTACTGCATTTGCATCTTGGTTTTTAAAACTACTATTTTGTGAACTACCACACCTACAAATCTGACGGGGACTGTTCAACAGCACGTTAGTTTTTATTATTAGTATATTTTCTCATGTTTACATTCTATACATGGTTTACTATTGATAATTGCATAGATATTGATGATGTAATTTCTGTGCCTGTGTTTGGGGGATGAATCATCTTGATGCTTTAGGCATTCTCGCGCTAAAGCATCACGAGGCTATCCTGTCAACCTTCGACTGCGAGAAGGTTTGACATCGGTTATGTACATTAGGAGGATGAATCCTCTTGATGCTTTAGGCACTCTAGCGCTAAAGCATCACGAGGCTATCCCCATGCAATCTTCTATTGTGGCAAGATTGGTCATGACATGAGAAATATGATGGGGCATTCATGACATGTCATCAAGTTGCAAGTCTTAGAAGTGAAAGAAATGAGGATGGGGCATTGGTGACGTGTCCTCAGGTTGTAAGTCCTGAAAGTGGGAATTCGGATGGGAGGGTGATGACGCCTCCTTGGGTTACAAGCCCCTAAACCTGGCCAAGTTATTGTCACCCGAGTAGGCAGTGTTGTCAGTCACGAAGATTAGCCTATCATAGTACTGTTCCATTTGGCGGGTTGGTTGGATGACTTGAGCTTGCTCGTCGTCAACCCTCGTCAATTTGGGACACCGAGGCTCTAGTGAGAAGGGGTCTATCAGGGGGCAATCTCATCCGTTATTTTGATTATACGAGTTACGTCTGTCACTGACTGGTTCGCCGATAACTTGGGTGACGTGTTGGATCTATGGATCGTTGTCATTGGTATTCTTTCCTGCCTCTTGAGGTGTTGCTATTGACAGATAGCCACCTTTTGTGATTTGTACTGGGCGGTTACACGAGTTGCATCTGTCGTTGACTGGTTTGCCGACAACTCGAGTATGCACTGGATCTTCGGATTGTATCGACAGTGGCTACGACCCATAGGCACATCCGAGAGATCATACCACCTGTTGATGATGAGTGGTGGATGAATCCTTGAGTGACCATCCATTTTCACTCATGACGTTTTCATGCGGAAAACGATGTTGGCATATTTTGCGATTATAGTTATTTATGTATACAACGAGTTTTTGATAAAGCCACATCGAGGGCCATGGGCCGGATTTATAAAATGATGAAAAATGTTTTAAATGTTTAAAATCCATGTACGATAAATGAGAAGCATAAAATGGTTTTCAAAGGATGAAGAAAACGGTTTTCGCATGCATTGCATTTAGTATAAATTTTCCTACTGAGTTAGTCACTCACCCCCTTAAACTAAATTTTTCCCTAGGTTAGGGTGTAGGTTCGGTGCACTAGTCTTGTGCGTGTGGCAGCTGAGCAAAACTGGTGTCCCCTAATGGGTGTCTTGATCTCCTCGTGGATGGATGGAAGTACGTCGGTTCAATCCCTTCGTCCCTGGTATGTTGAGATTTTAGTTTAGTATTTTCTTTTATTATGCTATCATGTCTCTAGTTGATTACTCTATGGACACCAACCCATGTGATTTGGGTGTGGGCTTAGTATTATTCTCGTTAAGTCTTCCGCATAAAAATTCATGCCTTAGGCTGAGTAACTGGGTTCTCTCCGAGAATTGGGTTGACTAACCCAGCGGTTTTGTTCAGCCCGCCTCCCAATATTGACAAGTGTAACATCCCGTTTACTTTTATCCTTTCCGTTAGCCATAAAAAAAATTTCTTTTATAATTGTTATTGAAAAACATGTGAAAGGAAGAGTAGAGTAAGCAAAAGTGGAAGTCAATAACGATTTCAAAACATAAATTCACCACATTAAAACAAAACATCCATAGTTAACAACACATTTAAATCCCCACTTTAAACTATTTAACGTAAATGCCATTTCCTATTAAAGATAACCACATTTTCCTTTCTCTTGAGCCATACCCCCATATCAACACGCAGGGTAATGCAAGCGCTTATCGTATCATGCTTCTTCCACATGTACTTCGCTGGGATCAAGATCATCACCTACATCACAAGATAAACTGTGAATCTAACGCTCAGTAAGGGATAGAATGAAATGCAATGATCATGTATGCTATGTTGTCTGCCTCAAAAAAGAACCTATCTTTTATGTCCTTCAATTTACATTTCACTTATCATTATAAACGTTAAGGATTCTTGGCACGAAAGCTAAGGTGAACACTATAGTCTATGGGACGTGTTGTATCCATCAGAGGTTTTACCACCTAGGATCGTCACTAATCTCCCGAACCCCCACACGCCCATTTACGTTTATTACATTCATTTAATTTCAGTGTTATGCATATAAATTCCCATCCTATCATAGCATTGCTAACATGATGCATGTCGTGGATTAAATTCAAGCAATGTTCTAGTCTCAACAATTACCACAACAGTTGGAAATGAAGTAACATGGCAAAATCATACTATAATCAGCAAAAAAACATGATCATCTTAAGAGAGTAATACAACTTAAGCATACTTGACCTTATCATGTAGCATTTTGTAACTCATCAATGACCAAATAGAGAGCAATCAAAGATCCATTGTATTACATAATGAATATTAATAAAACTATGTATTTCTATCAACAATTCAAGATAAATTAAACAACAGTAACAAAACAGAGATTATTAAACTTTAACATTATCCTCACATTAGCAGTTCATCAATGTAGTAAATAACAGAGAACAACTCACAAACTATCTCCACATTTCCACAACTACACAGTTTAATAAGGTAGTATTTTCAAAGAATCAGTCCATTCTTTCAACAGCATAACCGTAGGAAGCAAATTAATAACTAACAGAGCAGAACCAAACTTCCAAAGCAGTAATCTAAAAACAATGACAGTTATAACAATCAACATAACACAACTAAACCATCTTGTGATATAGGTCACCTCTAGCAAAACACATGTTATGCCTATTTCCCTTGCAGAAGCTCCTCCTCGTGCCATAGTAGAGCAACCCTTCCCGGAAGACTAAGAATGCAGCTCTCTCCCTCCAAGGTTCTAGAAGAAAGAAGTTTTAGCTCCCTCAGTTTCGCACTCCCTTTCTGCATTTATAGAGGTTATTCATGGGAGGTGGCCTATAGAAATGCAGTCACCTGGATTTTGCCCATGAGGTGTCACTTAATAGCTCAGTCACTTGTCTCTATTTTTCTCCCGTGAAGACAAAGCATTTCTGCCATGTTTTCAAGCGGTTGTTGATATTCCCAGTCGATCTTCTTCATGAGGAAGATCGACCGCAAACCTTTAGAATAAACTATTTTCTCGAATGTCGGTCGATCAACATCAATGGACGATCGACTGCAAATCCATGATTTTCACATTTCTGAAGATTACCGGTTGATCACCAACTTAGTGGCCGATCGACCACTCAACGTTTCGCTCGCCACTATAATATTTTGTTTGAACACTGGTCAACCTTCTTTCCTGTGATCGACCGCTTCCAAATTTTCTATAATATGTATACAAACTGCTTTGGAACCAATCGATCACCTCTCCTTCAGCTGATCGACCACTTCCAAATTTGCTACACTCTGTATGAAATTTTTCTCAAAGGAGATCAACTGCCCAACAGGTGATCGACCTGCACCGTTCTAAATTTCCACTTCTTCATTTTGTACTTTAATTGATTGATAATCCCTCTTATTCAACTTCATGTATGTATAAATATATATATATATATATATATATTACTATATCAAGCGAACAATGCACTATTACAAAACATATTTATTCTATCAAAATATACATATTCCGCCACAATTCTTTACATTATATATAGAGAAATTTTTTCGGGTATTACAACAATATTCGAGTTTGGACCAATTCTGGTAGTCCAAGAGAAATTTGGTTTAACAAAGTTGGGTCCTGTTTGGTGGGTCTGGTTTGATTTGGTTTGGCAGGTTCAATCTAGTCTGGTGCAATGGGTTCGGTTTGGTCTGGTTCAACAAGTTCAGTTTGGTTCAACTCCAAAAAAAAATTTCTTCCTCTTGCTCTCAATTTTTTTTCTTCTTCACATGAGAAAGGCAGAGAACCTCACAATGAGAGAGAGAGAGAGAGAGATCTTTGTTTTTTTAGTTCGTCGTCACTGGAGGTTCGTCGTTCACGGGAGGGAAACAGTTCACGCCAGAAGAGATAGCTCTATTAGAGAGGAACTTTGCCATTGCGAGGTATGGCTTTGGGCAACGGAGAATTTTTTGCTAGAGAGTTGATCTATCGATGGATCATCAGGGCAAGGTGGGTTGAAGCTTTGTCGGGTTTTTCAGCCAGTGTCCGGAGATCGAGCTTTGGCTTCCTTGGTGAACCTCGAGTGGTTTTAGGAGGCGTGTGGCAGTCGGAGGTTTGCGATAGTGGGAATTATGTGCTCAATAAGCAAATGTAATAAAACAGTTTTTATAATATATGAATAAATTTATATTAATAAATATTATGTTTGCATTTTAAATTATATTTTATAAAATTCATTGAAAATTTTGTTATATATGTAAACTATATATTAACATATATATTGTATATATGTGGGATAAAATATAAATAGTAATAGCAAAAATAAGTCTGTGACTTATATTTGAAGCATGAAATCTTCAAATAATTCATAGTCATGAACATAATTTATCTCATTAAGAATATATAGTCACATCTCAAATATAGATGTAGTGACATGATATAAATGTATTTTATATAATATAATTATATAGGACTAGACTAGATAAATTTGTATTATTCTGATAATTTTCATTAAAAATAGAAAAATTAATTTTTTTTTCATAATGATGGTCATATATGTATGATCTTAATTCGTTATACTTAACAAATTCCTATTTCATTTTAATTTATTCTTGTACTTACTCAATAAAATTTTGTATGAGTTACGATCCGTATATTTTGAATATTGGGAGTGCATTAAAATGAATAGCTTAAAATATTAACATCGATACAATGAAATTCATTTATATAGTTTCTCTTGTTTGTTAATTCAGTTATCGAATAATTAGTGCACAGTAATACCTCGATTTTTTGTAATGGAATTTAGTACAAAAAATCAAGAAATTAATCGGGTATAATAAGATTATTTGGATAATTATGGAAGATTTATTTGATGGAATTATTAGAGTGGGTTAAATGGGAATTTTGGTTAAGAATTTGAAGTATAAGTTATTAAGGGAGTTGTTAAATAAGTAAAGGAGAGAAATTGAATTAAAATAAAAGAGAAATTGAAAATAAAAAGGGCAGGGCAAAACATTGACGTTTTGAGCAGAAGCGGAGTCGCGTACTCTGGTCGACTATAGCCGTCGATTGAGAATGCGCCAATCGACTGGTCCCATGGTGTTTAAAAAAACGTGTTTTTACGTTGTTGCAGACTACTATTCATATCGACTGGACCCTCGACTGGTCCCACGGTGAAATGTGAAGAACCGAGTTTTGTGCTGATCCAGCTAAGGAGAAAAATACATATCACGAGAGTTATTATCTACGGGTCCTCCATGTTCACTCCCTTTATAGATGGCAGCCAAATGAGGGCGTTAGGTGAAGTGTTATGGGGATGAAGGAAGCTTATATGATAAGCTCTCTATGAAGACGAAAGAGAGAATGAGAAGGGATAGAGAGGGTGAGGTGCTATTTAGGGATGGAAGACCGAGAGTGTTGTGAGCAGAAAACTCCAGGGAGAGAAAGGAAGAGTGGTGGCCGAGAGAAACGAAGAAAGAAGAAGGAGATGGTGAAGGAGCAGGGCCTTTTCGGGTGAGCTTCAGGTGATGAATTCTTCCTTTATGCCTTTATGGATTATGATTGGATTTATGCTTTGAAATCTGAAGATTTGTTGACAAATGTTCTGTTCTGTTGTATTTTCTGCTTCTGCTTAATGATGGATGGTGATGCTGGAATGTCTTGAATAAAGGATGATGGAAAGAGGATGCTCTTTGGCGAGAGCTGTGAGCCGAGGAAGTGAGTGTTTTGTGAGGGGAATGTTCTGGAGATTTCAAAGAAAAGAGAAGAGAAGGAAGAAGTGAGGCAAGGGTGAAGGAGAAAAAGAGGAACCTACTCTCGGGTGTTCTTCCAGGTGAGAATTTCCTTCACTTCCATTTATGGATTTTTGGAATTAATAAGTAGATGATATAATATTGATGAGTGTTGAATGTTCTGCTCTATTGAAGCTTATGTTTCCAATTAATGATAGATGTGTATGCGGGAATGTGCCCTGTTGTTGGATTTTGGTTTAATATGTTGGGAATTGTTCTCTGTGTGTTTACAGCTCTGATAAATGTATACTCTGTTATGGATTTAATTATGTTAAAAGTAGGAGTAGAAGATAAAAGAGTAAAGAATGTGAATAATGCTTCTCTAATTGGATATGTTCTCTATTGATGGATTTGGTTGAAGAATATTTTGGGATGTATGCTCTATGTGGTTTATTATTGATGGTGAAGTTGTGATCTCTATTAAATTATGTACTATGTTGTTGTTTGGATTAATGTTCTGGTAATGGATAATGCTCCTTGTGATTAAATTTGCTCTATTAACGGAAATTGGTTCTCTATTGTTGTGGTTCGATGGTATGTGATTCAGTCAGTGCTCGGTTGTTGAGTAATGCTCCACCGTTGGCTATTAGGTTATAAATAATAGAAATTGTTCAATGATTTAGTGTATTTGGATTATGAATTCTGTTAGGAAATAAATGAGTAAGGATGGTATCAAAGTTGAGTTTCATAATGGGCAGCAATTAAAGATTAAATGTTATTGACTTTAAAGGTATTAAAGAAAGAAGAATAAATTGCAGAAACGCATTCAGGACCTTAGGTAAGTGATATGTATGTGTTTTTCTAAAAGGCTTACATAGCAAGAATTAGGATTTGTATGTTGACTGTTTACTGCTTTCATAGATTATTAAGTTAGATTGTGATCATGTTCTGAGGATTGTATTGCTGCCTGTTGAGTGTTTACTAGAAATAAGTTCTTTTAATGATATATTTATTAGATTTTAAATGATATTAATAATGATTATGCTTGAGGATTATAGGATGTTTATATTGATCATATTTCGAGGATTTTACTGATGATATAGGTACTGTATGCATTCACGAGCATTATGCATCATGGTTTTCAAAAAGATATGAAAATGATTTTACATGCATGGTTTTAGAGATGGTTTAATTGATGCTCACACATACTAAGAGTATGGTGTTTGTGGAGGGTTGATCACCCAAAGCGGACTACCATCATTTGGGTTGTAGGAATATTTATTTTACCATTGAAAATGAAACAAATAATGAACAAAGTACACAAATATGAAACAGGATGAGACAGTGTAGCCAATGTAAGCGAGGCCCCTTGAGACAGTGTAGCCAATGTAAGCGAGGCCCCTTGAAGGGGGGGTGATCTGTCTGGCCCAGATGTTGGGTTCTCGTGTCCTACATCCGATCTGAGAAAGGTGTAGCCAACGTAGGCTTTGGGCCCCTTTAAGGGGGTGATATGTCGGGCCCAGGTGTTGAGTTTGCATGTCCTACATCAGATCAGAGGAGGGCGTAACTGACGTAGGCGTTGGGCCCCTTTAAGGGGGTGATCTATAGGGCACAGATGTTGGATTCGCGTGTCCTACATCGGATAGAGGAAAACAAAAACATAAAACAGAAACAGAAACAGAAAACAAAAAACGAAATTTTAAAAGAGCATAGCATGTGCATTGTAGATTTTACTTTATATCACTTACTGAGTGTTAGGCTCATTAATTTAAGTCGTGTTGATGTAGGTATGTACGAGATCAAGAGAACACGTTAAGGAGCAGTTGATGAAGGATTTGGACGCGTGGATCTTGTGGCTGGCTAGGCTAAAAGATTTAAAAGATAAAAGAGTTTTTTAAAGATAAAGTAAAAATGTTTATTTATTGTATTTAAATGATTTATTTTATGCATCCGTTACGTTTTCCAAAAGGTTTTAAGAAAAAAAAATTTATAACGAAAAGTCTTCCGTTGTATTTATTAAAAATTTTTTTAAAAAATTTTACACGTTTTCAAAGGAAAGAAGTTACGGGTCATTACACGCACAATTCAAAATTGTAATTAATTAATTATTCAATCAATAACTAATGGTAGTCAAAGATTAAAATATAATATAAAAGGCTAAGAAATTATAAACATAAATCTATTACGAATATAAATTGAGGGTTAATATATATGTAATGACTATATCAATGAACATTACTTTGAGTAAATATATTTTATAGTTTTGAAAGTACAACTTTAAGTATTTAGTAGAATTACTTTAGAGTTAATAATTATGTTAATTGATATAAAGAGTTTATATTAATTGATAAAAAAATTATTGGAGCTTAAAACTATTGGTTCATCGGTCCCTTCGTCACCTTCTATCATTATTTGAATAATAAAAAAATGAACAAAGAAGATTAAAT
This sequence comes from Begonia loranthoides, assembly GCA_022433065.1. Classification (NCBI taxonomy): domain Eukaryota; kingdom Viridiplantae; phylum Streptophyta; class Magnoliopsida; order Cucurbitales; family Begoniaceae; genus Begonia; species Begonia loranthoides. The sequence continues at coordinate 26,049,810 of CM039480.1, read as the reverse complement.
AATTAATTATAAATTAATTATTTACTTCACTCAATAATAAGTTTATTATTTTACTTTAGATTGAATAATTGAATTATTGATTATTCAATTAATTAGACACAATAACAAAAGTTGTCATAGTTAATATGATTGTTATATTTTATTAAATGAAATAATTGAATTATTGATTATTCAATTAATTAACAAACATAAAGTAACATTTGAAAACAATTTTTTTTAAATGGATTATACCAAATTTGAGTTAATGTTATGGTGTTAAGTGTTGAGCCATGGTGACTAGTTGTTTTGATTTTCATAATGGTTTTGTTATGAATATGCCATTATGAAATCAATTCCAATGGGAGATTAAATGTTGTAATAGTTTTGTAAACGTCATAATGGACTATTATGAAAGTATTCTATTATAAATAGAGGTTACAATCTCATTAGTAGATGATGGAGGGAATCTTTGAGATTGTATAATCCATTTGGAGAGTAAATCCGTAAGTCTTCCATATTGATCTTAGATAATCGTTCTTTAAATCCAAATAGATTAACTCATGTATTGAGAATACGATCCAGCATAAATTGAGTGTTACATCCACACGTGTTTATCCAAGGTGAGAAGAATAGACGAAGAAGATCGAAGGTTTCAAAGGTTGAGGAAATCATTATCAAAACTCTTCATTTTTGTACTCGCGTAAAATTAGGTACAAAAGTATAATTTCTTAATTTTTTATATTAGGTTTAAAAATTAAAGATTATTTAACACATATGACTATTATTATATTATAACGATCAATGTATGTTCATTATAATTTTTTTTTTATGATAAATAAGTTACGCACATTACTGTTGCTATAAACATCGGTAATTTCGTCGTCATGCAAAAGAACCTAGAAATCAAAACTAAGTTCTCAAATACGATGGAAACATTTCCAATAAATATCTCATTTTCACTCATTCCTTTCTAACTACTTTAAGATTATACTCTTTTCTGTCTAATTTCTTTCAATAAAAAAATGCAGAAAGTTTTTTAATTTAAAGTTTTCATTGGTAAAATCTTCGTTAATCAAAGATGGGAATGAAACTTCCAAAAATATAAAACTGATACTTGACCACCAAAAAGAACATTGATTCACGAGGCAAACAAGGAAACATCTACTGTCCACTGTAGTACACAATACTGCGTGGGTAGCCAGTAAGATCCATATATAATACCTGCAAAACAGAATCAAGGTTATGCTAATGACTTACTCCAATGGTTCTTCATCATTTTCGGCATCTTCCAAGTCTTCGTCTTCTTCGTCAGCAATGTGTTCACCAGCTTCCAAAAGCCACTGCACGAGTTCATCCTCCTCCTCGAGTTCATCCACCTCCTCATCCTCGTGCATGTATGGAACACCTGACTTGTTCGATTGGCTTGTCCCCAACTCCTCGCCACGGCAAGAAACGTGCAAAAAAGGTCTACTTCTAGCCAAAGCATCGACTATATCTCTGTTGACACTTCCTGTCACACCCAAGCATCTCAGCTTCGGAAAATACGGGTTCTTAAACCACCGGAAGACAAGTGGTGTAATGCCACGGCAGTTATACAAATCCAACAACTGCAAACTACTACCATACCATCTGTCCTCATTGGCCTGCATTGAGGCCAATGCCATTATTGAATTGTCACCTATGAGGGGGCACTGCCGAAGCCGGAGTTCGACAATCGGAATTCTCTGTTTGGCCAATAGTAAAACAGCAGCATCGGTGAGGTGAGGGAGATTCGATAGATCCAGTTCTCGCAATTTCATATTTGCCGAGCCGTCAAACAGAAGAGAAATGAACTTATCGGTGAGTCTTTTGCAGCCTCTAACCGAGAAGGAAACTAGTGAGTTTATTACCCCAGATCTCAGGTAAGACAATCCCTTATCAGTAATATCAGATCCATCTAAAAGCAGTATCTTCAGTTTTGAAATGGAGCTGATGGCTTGAAGTGAATCATCCCCTAGTTTTCTGCAGTTTCTTAAGTCGAGGACTTCAAGATCCCTGTTCGATGCCAAATTTATCACAGATTGATTGGTTAAGAGATTGCACCATCTCAAGCTAATATGTACCAAAGATAGGGATGTTGCAGAAATGTCATGAAAAACTATATCTGTTAACTGAGTTCCATGAGACACCTTAAGTTTGCGCAGATTAGAGCAAGAGTGCAAAAGTGTCTTGAACCCTGTGTCTGTAACACGGCAAAAACCACCAAGGCATATGCTTTCAATCGTTGCACATTTATCAGCCATAAAGAGGACCCCTTGATCATTTACTCTCCTGAAGAATGTAATCATAAACTCCTGGCTTCGGACCAATGATAGATGCTTTAGTTTTCCATAATGATTGATTTGTAGAAGGCCAGAGTTGGTGAGATCAAATGAAACTCTTGGTTCTATAAAAGGAGAGTCTCGAAGATCCAGATGCGTTAAATTGACCAGAGCTTTAGATAAATTAGTAACCATGGAGTCAGAAATAGAATCAACTGAAAGGCACAGTTTTTGAACGCTTAGAAATATGGAAGGTACAACATGAAAGGATACTTGATTGATTCCCGATTCTTGGCAAAACAATTCAGTCACCATTATTGAAGAAATATACCCAATCTCAAGAAATGTTAGTTTCTCTGATGCCAAAGCCCAAATTTTAGGAAAGTCACGCCGAAGGAATAATGAGGCCTCAAACATCAGGATCAGTGACTGACCATGAATTAAAGATGGTTTACGTTAGAAAATGATCACAAGCCACACATAATATAAGATGCATCGTCAAAACCAAATGAATCATCTACTACTGGAAAGCAAGGGAATGTATTTTCTTATTTCTATCGATGTAAATGTAGCCATAAAAACCCTAGCAGAAGTCATATATAAACACCATACATCATAAAAAGTCTGCAGGAAAATTTTACTTTTATTTGTCTGCATATTTCTTCTCAACACTAGCATCACCAGCTTATGTGAAAACTTGGCAATGAAGTAATGGGAAGACTCATGCTAAAATCATAGAGTATAATATATGCAATTAATCAGAGTACTCAAAGGAAGATATTAATCAAAAGTTGGGCCAAATGGGGGAAAAAAAGACCAATTGTCATGTAACTTATACGTCCCCTAAAAAACCATTTACTGTTCATTTTCTACTGGACATACTAGAAGTAACATGAAGACTTACTTCTAACTGAGAGCACCCTTTTAGTAACTCCTCCAAATCAGTGAGATGAACTGCTCGGCCTCTTTTTTCGGCCACCGAACCCAAGTAAAGAGACCTGGAGGGAAGGAATATATGCCCAGAGGTAATAATAAAATTCAATTTACTGACAAATCTAAAACTCTATCTTTTTCTAAGTTTGACATATGCATGTCATCAATGATCCAAACTTCATCAAACGCAATATAGTAAATTTAAAATAACCAAAAAAAAAAAAAGAAAACACCTCAAAGCCTTGCATCGCCCTCCGATTTCAGAAAGTAATTTACCACTGAAATCCACACAATTATGCAGGCTGAGTTCATGCAAAGAAGACCGAAGCAAAATCTGGATAGCTGAATCATCAAGCTGACCACAGTCAACCTTTAGGCTCTTAAGGTAAGGATTTGGTGGCAGCAGAGAACCCAACAATTCCTTTGTTGGCGCAATTTCCTTGGGAGAGAAAAACCAAACAAAGTTTAGACTCAAATTCAGTGTTCAATGGTCAGAGGTATTGAAGAAGTAACAAAAATAACTCACAAGAAGATGGAAAGAGGGAAGGTAGGAAAGGATCTGCTGAGCGTAAGAATTGAAGGTCCTGCATGTAGAAGCAATAGAGCAAATGGAAGCCACATCGAGCTTGGTCAGGATAGTGGCTAGCAGTGCGGAAGGCAAGAGATCCAGGAGTCCAATACTTTCATCGTCTTCCGCCATTTTCGCCTGCTTTTGGATCTTCAACTCCACTGCGATCCGGTCTTCGGGTACCTCCATCGGAGCATGAGGATTGGGGGTAGCGTGCATAATATTTTGAGAAAATGACAAACAACCAAGAGTAATTTGCAACCTTTAGTAATTTACTATCAATGACAAGTCTCGACCACTATTTTTTTTTTTTTAAACAAAATAACTATTGAATTATGGAAAAAAAATCATCGCTAATATCGTTGTCATATTTACCGTTAAATATTAGTCGACGAGCCGCGGTGGCCTGTCTACTAATCCGCCACAGCTCAACATATTTTAAAAAAATAACTTTATAATATTGATGACCCGCCGCGGATCATATACGACCGCTGCGGGTTGCCAATTAACTGTGGCAATTTAATACCAAGCCGTTGTGGTTGACTATAAATCACAACAGCTTAAGACTGATCTACTGCGGTTCATCGTGCCTCATTCTGTGTTCTCAGAACCCTAGTATATAAGAATCGCATGTGAGGTCTGGCGAGTTCACCGCAAACCACGTAATCCTCGACGAAGGTGGAAGCAATGTTGGAGTAGAGCTCAACAACGATGTTATGATGGTTAAGTACTATGGTTTTCCTAGCAAGCAAGACCAAAATTTTCGTCTTCGATATTTTGAGAGCTGTAAAGAGGTGACAGATTTGGAGGCTAGGTTTCAGCCATTGTCGGACAGTTACAGGACTACGAGTGTTCTAAGGCGATTGCATACAACAGAGCGCCTAATAGCACTAGAAGTCCTGTAACTGTACTGACAATGGCCGAAACCTAGCCTTCAACTATTTCACCTCTTTACAGCTCCCAAAACATCGAAAACTTTCATCTTGCTCACTAGGAAAATCGTAATACTTAACCTTCAGAATATCGCCGTTGAGCTCTACTCCAACATTGCTTCCACCATCAGCAAGGTCTTTGTGGTTCGTGGTCAACTTGCCGAAACATCGGTTGAGGAATGCAAGGTGAAATGACATTTCAAATAAAGTGTGACGATATTCACACTTGCTCGAGAAAGATGGAAAACCGTCATGCCTCTGCCAAATGGGTAGCAAGCGAAGTTTCAGTTTTGCATCACGACAAGTCCATCTAATATGGAATATCAGATAATGGGATTGAGTGAAAAACCGTGCAAGGATCAATAAATGAATTGTGTGTCGAAACCATATATACGTCATCTACAACAGTTTCTTCGAGGTAGATAGTTGGATGTTCCTCAAGAAATAATACAAATGCTTGATGTGGTTAGAGCACATTGATTCTTAGTGCACATGTACATGATATGGTTGTAATGAAATTTGGTTTATGTCTGTCATGCACATATGCACGATATGGTTGTAATAGAATTGGTAAATTGGTTTGTAGTTGTAATGCACATGTACATGATATGATTGTAATGAAATTTATATTTTGGTTGTTGATGATGAATGAAAATTGATTAGTATGAAACTGTAAAATTAGCAACATTTTTCCAAGCCAACATTTCACTTTTTGATTGACTGCATTTCAATTTGTTTGAATTTGAAGGATAGCTATGCATAGGTTGCTCAACCCGCAGTAGATCAATATTAATCCGCCGCGGTTTATTGTCATCTTGCGGCGGATCAGTATTAATCCGTCGAGGTTTATTGTCAACCCGTGGCAAATCTGTATTAATCCACCGCAGTTTATTGTCAACTCGCTGCAAGTCGTATATGATCCGTGGTGGGCTCCCAATGTTATAAGGTGCCGCAAAAGATAAGTAGACGAACCGCGACGGATCGAAGTTAATGCATTTAACAGCAAACGTGACAGCAACATTCATGGCTACTTTTTTTCATAATTTAGTTGTTAATTTGTTAGCAAAAAAAATATGATAGTTGGTTTATCATTAACAATAAAATACGATGTTTGATTTGTCATTTTTCATAATATTTTTAATCGATGGTTATGTATACTCTTTTCTTTATAGCTCTAATTATTAAAATATTAATTTTTATATTTTCTAATTTTATTTTGATATAATTAAAAGAAAAGTAAATTTTATTCTCTAATTTTATTAGAGGAAAAATAACAAAACAACCATAATCTATTACTGTAAGTGACAAAACAACTTTCATCTTTTTTTTCTAACAACTTAACCACTGAACTATGTAAAAAAGTCACGGCAACCATCGCTGTTATGTTTACCGTTAATGACGATGAATCACGGCAACTTGACGACAAACTACAGAGGCTTGATGATGACTAACGGAGACGTCCAAGGCAGCAACAACAGGCGACGTCCATCAAAATTCTTTAGCCAAGGACCATCGAACGGAGACGTCCAAGGTAGCAACAACGGGAGACGTCCGTCAAAATTCATCGGGCAAGAACTATTGAACAATAATTCAACAGACTGACGAAGGACATCAATTATCGGAGGACGTCCGTCGTGCCCGTTGGAACGATGGTTCATGGCCGTTGGATCGAGCACGGACATCCCTCGATCGGAACGGACGACTACGATGGAGTTTGTCATTTTCCAAGTGGCGATGACGGACGTCTCTCGGTCTAAAACTGACGTCCCTCTCATGGCCTTTGAATCGAGAACGGATGTCCCTCGATTTAAATGGACGGCTAGGATGGAGTTTGTCATTTTCCAAATGGCGATGACGGACGTCCCTAGTCTCACAACGAACATTCCTCAACTTAAGACTATGTCGTTCAGGTTGAAACAGATGTCTGTCTTTGGCCGATGGACGTCCAATGTATGTTCGCCGAACTTCTCTGAACGATAAATCTGCCTATAATTGAGAAGAACGCCCCTCGAACATAAAACAACGTCCTTCTAATTCATTGAAGTTAGTTCGCCGAGGATTTCATATTTCGAGGTACTCACCGGAGCGTACAGTCGAATCTTATATAGGCAGACTGACGCATGATGATCAGCTGCAGATCATCCTTAGACCGCGGCGGTGTTTCGCAACACTGCCGCGGTCTGAGAAAGACCGTCGAGGTCTGAGGATGATCAGCGGTAGAATTGAGATACTAGACGATGACAATGGTGATGAAAGCTGCTTTCGACGATGAGGAGATGATCGGAAAACTAAAAACGTGAAAATTGTGGACCGAACTATGTTGGACCTTGTAGACATCATCTTTTCGGTTACCATCAATGTCTGTCGACGAAATCATAATCAGAATCAAAAGTTCACCAATAATGTTGCTGGGAAACGTGACTGTGAAGATAATATTGCTGGGAAACGTGACTGTGAGGTCATCGACGAACATTGACGGTAAACGTAACAGCGATGGTTGTTGCGACGTTTTTCTATATTTCAGTGGTTAAGTTGTTAACAAAAAAAAAAGATGATAGTTATTTTGTCACTAATAGTATAAAATGATGGTTAGTTTGTCATTTTCCCTTTATTTATTCTAATATTAACTCTTCACATCACACTAATTAATTTTTTTTCAATTATATGTTTAATTTTTATTATTTATAATTTATTTTAATTATTATATTAATTAAACGTGATAGCGATGTTGGCTTTATTAATTTCCTATACGTCAGTGGTTAATTTATTAAAAAATAAAAGATAATGGTTAACTTGTCATTGATCTTGATCGTCATTTTTCAATATAAAATTATAAAGAAGTTAAATTAATTAAATACTTAAAATTAATAAATTAGAAAAAAAATTTAACTTACCTAATTTGGTATCGCGACGAGCTAGGCGTCGGCATGACAAACACGTATTTGTTAAAAAAATTAATGCAACTCAAACGTTACATTCTTATAATAAAATTTAATGAATATTTCAAATTTTAAATTCAAAAACCCAACATGATAATGTGATGTGTCGATCATCTTGCATGCAAGACGCATAATTATTTTAAAAAATAATTGTATTAAAAAATACCATTAGAATCTTAATTTTTGTTTTATGTTTACTTAATTTTCTTAAATTAATAAGACAAAATTCACTTCTTGCTTGATAGATGATTGAAAGATGGAGTTACGCTGATATTGTAATTGCTACTACTGATGTTTAGTTGTACGCTCTAAATTTATACTCAAATATAACTTTTACGTGTCAGATTAAATAGTGTAGTTAATCTATATTACAAATAATTAAATTATTAGATTATGTAAATTAAATAATGAACTAAGTATAAACGCAAAACATGATGAACAACTAAGAATGTAAATGTGCGCATAACAAAATTTCAAATACAATAAATTCGTCTATTTTTTAGTACAAAGAGGTGCAGGACAAAAATCTTAAGAGTGTCTACTTGCCGAAACTAATGTTATGCACATAGTTCAATTCAACGTTATAATTCAAATTATAATCTATTGTATATACGAGTAATCTCATTCATTAATATGCATAATAAATGACATATTATTATGTAGCTCTACGATATGCACATATAGAATTACTGGTTAAAGCAACTTCAACTATAAATTTCAAATGTAATCAATTCTCAAAAATAAGAAAACACAGTTAATTAATTGTAATGTCTTTTGGTACTCTCAGTACAATATTGTTCATTTTGAGCCGAAAGGTGCACAGTTTTGTTTTTGGGGTTAACCCAAAATGCGTTGTACTAAATAAGTAGGGGAACTCTACGCATAAACCATATATTTTCTACTATTTTAAGAGATGTGAAATTCTGCACCTCTAGTGATATGGGCCAGAGCTACACATAGACTTTTTTTTTTACCTTCAAGGAGGGATTATCACATTTATTTTTGTCATGGTGGTTATTTTTTAGACGAGCTTGGCCCGCTACAATAACGGGCCGAGCAGGCGGGCCAAGACCTGGTAGGCAAGCCGAGTAGAGCCCAAAAACGCGGGCTCGTGAGCCTGGCAGGCTGGCCCGACAAGCCCACCCGCCAGCCAATTGCCTGGCCTGGCCCGGCCAAGCAAGCCCTGGCATGATCGTCACGTCGTGACGGCGTCTTGGCGAATCACGAACTCCCAAAGGTGAGAACTCAGCACCTCGGGTCAAATTTTGGACATGAAAACAGGGACCCAAATGTCCCTTATTAACTCAGCAATTCGACGTCTGGCCGAGGCTCAGCTTGGAAATCTCCTTGCTGCCAACCACCTGCTCAGGAATGTAGGACAGAGCTACAGAATTGGCCACATTCGACGGTCCTCGACCACTCGGAGCTTGCATCGGCCTGCTATCGAGTCCCTGTCGCCGGAACAGACCTCGCACCTCGCGGAGCTGCTCTCCCCTTCGGTTTCCAGCTCCGTCGGTGTCTAGTTCCGTCGGTGGGAGCTGGGCGCTAGCCATTACTGAGGCAACGTTGCCTCAGCTCAGTTGGGCAACGGTCCTTCAACAATCAGCAATGGTCTGAAGAGTTTAGACCGTTGCTCCCCCCTCCCTTCCCATTTTTCATTTTCTATAAATACCCCTAAACTATCTCTCAAATTTTTCACTAAATCTTTCTCTCAATCTCTACAAAATTTTTCACCAATCTTTCTCTCAATCTCTCAATTTCAAAAGGTAGGTTTACAATATTTAATTTAATTTATTTTTATTATTTTTAATTTAATGTGTACTATGAACTAACAAAATTTTTTTTTAAATTTTTGTAGGACTCATATTGGTGGAGGTGATCACAAATTTATACCATTGTTGAGTAATTGGTGTGCGGTATCATTTTATTTTTTAATTGTTTCAGTATTCAATTTTTATTATTATAGATCCACGTGATTTTTTGCTTGACACCTTTATTGACACTAATGATGATATTGAGAAAATTAAGGGAGATAATCCTGCAATTTCAATAGGTCAATCATCTGCACATGCATCCACATTTTCACCTAGAAAAAAAAAAAGCAAAACGTCGAATGTATGAAATCATTTTGAAATTAAAGATATTAAAATTAGTGGAAAAATAGAAAGTAGAGCACAATGTAAATATTGTATTAAACATTATGCATACGAATCTGGTAGTTCTACTAGCACAATTGGTAGGTATTATACAAAATGTCATTTAAACGAGCAAGTGAGAGACTCTACACTAACACTCATAAATGCTAGTGGCAGTGACAATTTTATGTATTCACATAATAAAATAAGAGAAGGAGTAGCAAAATATATATCACAATCTGAGGTACCTTTGTCTATGTTTGATAGCGAGTTATTTGAAAATTTTATGAAAGAGTATATTAATTCTAGTTTTAGACGAGTCTCTAGAAGTACGATGCGAAGTGATATTATCAAAATGTATAATAATATGAAAAATGAATTAATTGCGTTTTTTTCAAATGCTCCATCCATGTTTATTTGTATTACTTCTGATTTATGGAGTGCACTTAATGTTTTAGGATATATTGTTGTAACTTCTTATTTTATTGATGACTATTGGCAGTTAAATAAAAGAATATTAAGATTTCGTAATTGTGAATATCCACATAGTGGCGTTACCATTTATAGATATATTGTTGAAATTTTGCAAGAATATGCTATTAGAGATATAATTTTTAGTATTACACTAGATAATGTTTCTGCTAACGATATTGCAATTCTTGAATTTAAAAAGTTATTTCAATTAGATACGGCTCATAATACTCTTTTTCATATGAGATATGTTTGTCATATTTTAAATTTAGTTGTTCGAGATGGAATGTCATTTATTTCGCATCATATTGAATCTATTCGATCTGCAATTTCTTATATTACTTCATCTAATACACGACAACAAGAATATAAAGAATATTGTAAAGCTGCTCAACTTAAACCAAGAAAATTAAAAACTGATGTAAATACAAGGTGGAATTTGACTTATTTAATATTGGAAAATGCTAAGTCATATTGGTTAGTTATTTATGCTTTTATTAGTGAAAAAACAAAATGTATTACTCTTGATTATAGTAGTTGCGATATTTCTAATTTATTTCTTGATTTTCTAAAACCATTTTTTGAAGCTACAAATGAATGTTCGGAAATTTATTATCCCACTATTCATCTTGTTCTCCCAATTTTTATAAAATTAAGGGGTACTTTTAAAAAATTTAGACAAATAAACGAATTTTGTGCATTACTTGATAAAATGGAAAGAAAATTTAAAAAATATTGGCTTAACATATCTAATATTTTTTGTTTTGCCTGCATAATGCATCTTAAATTTAAATTAAAAGAAGTGCGTATAATGATTGATAAAATTTCTTCTAATTTAGGTATTTCTTATTCATTTACTTGTGCTCAATTAAAAAATGAAATTGATAATTTATATTCTTCTTATGAACTTAAATATTATAATGTTACTCGTTCAATTCTTTCTTTACATATTCATGCTAGTTTTAGTAGTGGTGCTCGTGGTGGAGCTCCACAAGATTTTATGGATGATATATTGGGTGAAATAGATACCGATGTTCATTTTTATATTTCACAAAGAAATGAACTCGATATTTATCTTGACACCTACCATCACATTTCTCGCGAATAACATTTTGATATTTTGGCTTGGTGGAGAGGCAACTCTATTTCATTTCCTATTCTTTCTAGAATGACACGTGATCTACTAATACCTCCGGTCTCTACAGTAGCATCGGAGTCTGCTTGCAGGTGGACGTGTGTACGATGATAAACGAGGAAGACTTGCACCAGAACTCGTTGAGGCACTCATTTGCATGAAGGACTGGAACGACGCTGTGACGAGAGATCAACAACGAGAGGATGACATATTAGAAGAATTCAAAAATTTGGATGTCAAATACTAAATTTTCATTTAAATTTGAAATTGTAATTTTCATTTTGATATATTTTCTTTAACTTGTAAGTTGTGTTTTGAAATTGTAATTTAAATTTTCATTTAAATTTGAAATTGTAATTTAAATTTTTCATTTTCATTTTGAACGTGTAATTTTTATTTTGATATATTTTTTTTAAGCCAATTGAATAAAAATATTTATTTAATTAAATTATTAATTATAGTATTTTTACATTATAATAATAAATATTTATTATAATTTTAAATTGTATAATATTGAAAATAATTTTTAAAATATTTATATAAGATATTATTATTTATGTATATTTGGCTCGTTAGGCTCGGTCGGCTCGTTAGGCTCGGTTCGTTAGGCTTGACAGACTTGTTAGGCTCGATTCATTAAGCTTGACAGAATTGACAAACCAAATTTTTTCAAACTTAGATCAGCCGATTCGACTCGTTTGTCATGTCTAAGTGAATCCCGAGTTTGGACTACGAAAGAAGGAAACTTTGACTGAAAAAAGCCACACCCATTATAGCAAAATCAGTTGAAGTTGACTTCTTCAGTAGACTGAAAGATGTAGCTTACATATCTATGGATAAATGGGCTGGATCGACACCTCTCAATTGTTGGGCTAGACTGATCCAATTCTAAACGAGGATTGTGCTGTCCAACGCGTATGATACAGATCGCAAATTCCTCAGGAGTTTGATTTCTTCATCTTAAGATCTTCGAGCTGGGCACAGTTGCAGACGAAGCATCAGCTTCTCCGCAGCAAATTCCAACCCACAAGTCAGATTCTTCGCTACCTTCTGTTCTATCAATCGAGCAAGTAGGTTTCCAAAACTCTTCATTTTAGCTCTATACTTTAAATTGCTGGGAGGGTTCAATGTGGGTATCAATGAATCCATCACATTCGCAATAAGTAGGAACACCCAGCCATCATTTTTTAAAAGGGGAGGTTAGCAATTTACGCCATTGTTGGCCAAAATGTGTCGTTTGATTGATAGTGTGCCTTGATCATTTGGGAGTAGACAGCGACTGAAAATTTGCCGAGGAATTAAGTTTGGAACGCTAGACTTGATAATGAGAGAAGGCGTAGTAACTGGAATTAGTTTGCTTTTAGTGCTTAGAAAACAAAAGTTTCCTTGCTTAAACGCCTTCTATGAGATGTTTTCAACAAATTATAGTGTGCCTTGATCCTTCATTAACATACAATCTAAAAAAGGGAACTCTTTTTGTGATTTTCTTATATAGTTACTGTGACCGTCCAGATGTTTTTGTGTTACATTCTGCAATCCTTTCTGTCATTATTTGAGACCGATTAGTTTGTTTTTATGAACTTAACAAGTGCATTATCTAATACTCTTTTGGAAAATGATCAAATAAAATATTAATATTTTTCTGATGAAATTCAAAAGAGATCCATGCTAAGAAATTCCTTTAAATACAGGAGTTTAATCCCTAATGTAAAGACCAAACTGTCTCTACTCTAGTCTGGTTCTCGCCCTTTCTTCTTACTTTCCTTCTCTTCTCTTAAGTTTTCTGCAGAGTCAATGGCGTCAATAAACTCTGGCTATCTGCTTCTCGTATCGGCAATATTAAGAGTGGTTCTTATCCTGTATGGAGAGTGGCAGGACACCCACATGGGGGTTAGGTACACTGACATTGATTACCTAGTTTTCTCTGATGCGGCTGCTTTAATGGCATCTGGGAAATCCCCTTACTTGAGATCCACATATCGATACTCGCCTTTGCTTGCCTTTTTTCTCATACCCAATTCGATCATCCATCGTTCTTGGGGCAAATTTCTTTTTTCAGCTTCAGGTATCTTCTTGAATCTGGATTGAATGTTTATATCTTAGTGAAAATTTGACCCAGCTGTTCAGTTAGTTTTGTGTTTAACTTGTTTTCTTCAGATTTGCTTGTGGGTTTGTTTATATCCACCATCTTGAAGATTCGAAAGGTACCAGAAAATTTGTGTATGTGGTCTGTCATAGCCTGGCTTTTCAACCCCTTTACATTAAGCATTGGAACTCGTGGGAACTGTGAGCCTGTTGTCTGTGTTGTGATCCTCTGGATCCTAATATGTCTCATGAACGGTGTAAGATTTTCTTTCTATCTGAATACTGCGAGGCAATCATTTCTGTCTAAGTTTGCTGGTTTGATGCTTTATATTCAACCATGTGAAGTTTGCAACGCGGGCATGTGTGAAGTTTTCCCAACTTAGAAATTCGGTTTTCTAAGTATTTTTTTTTTATATAAGAAACGAAGTATATTAAAAGAAAGAAGAAAATACAAAAAAGAGCTGGGAAAAACCTATCTCAAGAAAAAAGACAAAAAAACACTTAAGAATGGTGGGATTTGGCGTTGCTTGGCAAGGCGAGGAAGAACTCGTCGTATGGGTCCCACTTTATTTGTTAGTGCATTTGGAAGAAAAAGAATAGGGTGATTTTGATGAGGATACTTTGGATGCCGAATCATGAGGTTCTTTTGTAATATGCTTGTTGTGAAGGCTTTTGTGAGGCTATGATGAGCTGTGAACTACCTTCACCTTACAGACTCCTTCCTATAACATAAGAAAACAAGATAAACACCACAAGTCCGGTAAACCATGGACCTGGAGATCGACCACCAGTCATAGTCTTGGCAATAAACTACTCTAGGTTATACTTGCTGCTGAAAATTGTCAAATTCGCCTCCTCCTTTATTGTCTCCTCTTTATCCTCCAAACGGACTGCTCCACTAATTAGCATCTTGACCACCATGCCACCTTAGCCGAGCACAATACTGAAGCTACCCATGAGCTCCTACCTTAAACATATTCCACTTTCTCCCTATTTTCACTCTCAACAGGCTGAACCTTTCTTATTGTTAGCTCACTCCTTTTGTACATATTCTTTTGACCCATACTTGTGTTATTAGCAATTAAAAAACTTCTAAATTGGGAGATAGTTGGCATTTATGTTAATATTTGCTTCCTGTGCAAATGAGAAGATAAGCTTGGGTCTTTATACTTTGAATAACTATGATCTTCTTCTTGTACTGGCTCGAGCATATGTATTGATATTGGAAAGAATAAATAATCTTTGTGATTATTCATTGCCATAATTTATTTAAATCTTTTTTTTGCTTCCACAAAACTTTTCTATTTATTAATTAGAAATGGCAATATGTCATATCCTAATGACCAAGTTGGAATGTTTATTATCGTAAAAACTCCATATTAAATTTCAGATTTATCCAACTTTTTCCTCCTATCAGGTCATCTGGTGCAAGCTGCAATCTGGTACGGGCTTGTTGTCCATTTTCGGATCTACCCAATCATTTATATACTTCCTATTCTGGTAGTTCTTCATCCTAACATCTTCAAATCCGATACGAAGCCTACTATTCAGAATTGGAACCATAATGAAATAAAATCACCCCAAACCTGGTGTAAGTCAAGACTGGCCTGTTTGTTCAATCCATGGATGATTTTGAGAAGCTCATTAGGAAAAGAGAGGTTGCGTTTTGGGTTCATCTCTGGATCTGTGTTTCTCTCTTTGACTGCTTTGTTCTATTATCTTTATGGCTGGGAGTTCCTTCACGAGGCCCTTCTTTATCATCTTACACGTACAGATCCGAGGCACAACTTTTCCATCTATTTTTACCACATCTACCTCCAGCATGAGCATGAACTCTCCTTATTGGAGAAGCTCATATCCTTTCTTCCCCAGTTGATCGTTCAGTTCATTCTTGTTTTGTGCTTTGCTCAAGATGTCCCGTTCTGCTGGTTCGTTCAGACAGTAGCATTTGTTGCATTTAACAAGGTATTTTTGATTTGTTTTGTGCAGTTTATTCGTGTCGATTGAGCTGTTTCTTTTGTCTGTTCCTGAATTTGGATGATTTTTCTAAATTACAGGTCATTACAGCACAATATTTTGTTTGGTTTTTCTGCCTTCTTCCTCTGGTATTGCCATGGAGTGGGATGAAACTAAAATGGAGAGGCTTATCTTGTCTATGCATATGGATGGCAGCTCAACTGCATTGGCTAATGTGGGGCTATTTGCTGGAATTCAAAGGAAAAAATGTCCTTCTGCCACTCTGGATGGCAAGCATCGTATTTTTAGCGGCAAATATGTACGTTTTAAATCTTATTATCTATCATCACAGAGGCTCCTCAGTTTTCTCGCAGTTAGAAAGAGAATTCCAATCAGGAAGTGAGCTTCACATGGATTGATAACACCATTTTGTCCATTTTTGTCACTGGATTGGCTCGTCTTTAATTAGTCTGATTTTCTACCATGGTAGTCTCGAGCTTTGTTGAAGTTTCATAGTAAAATTCTTTCTTTTACGCCATGAGGTTTGTGAAAGAGAGAAAGAGAAGAGTGAGTGAAATAGAAAGAGGGAGAGAGTGAGAGAGAGAGTGATTCATTAATCATAAAGTGGTAGTAGAGAGAGAGAGAGAGAGATCCATTCTTTATGTAGCAGTGATGGTCATAGCCATGGTTACTGGAAGAGAGAGAGAGAGAGAGAGAGAGAGTGATCAAGGAAAAGCCTGAATCACAGACTGAATAGCTTCAATGGGAGTGACAGAGTAACGACTAAATCCAGCCTGATGAAGGAGATAGGCCCTGGCCCACTCCTTGAGGGTCCTCTCCCTGCCATGGGAAGTTTGCGCCATCATAACCAAATCAAGCATCAGTTTTGCCCCAAACAGCTTGCTCTCATCCCCTTCTTCAATCACTGCTTCCACAATTATCACCTTCCCTCCGTCTCCTGGAACTGCTTCCTTGCATTTCTTTAGTATTTTTATGCACTCTTCGTCTCCCCAATCATGCAGAACCCACTAAATGTTTTTGCATTGAAAAAATAGATAAAAATGAATAAATTGTAGCATCTAAAACTTGGTTTTAACAACAACCCTTCATTTATTTCAACTACTTTTTTTTCCGGACAGCTGTGGGTTCCTTCACATGGAGAATTTGTTGGTTACATTAGTCCACTCGTTACACATAAAATTTAAAGATAAAGTTCAATTTACCTGTAAAAACAGTAAGTTTTATTAATAACAAATTTAAAGTGTAATTTTTTTTACATATTATTTGGTAAGGGTGTTGAAAAATTGACCCGTTTTGTAGTGTATCGGGCATGTGTCAATTTTGATTAATGGTCAAATTGGTGGAATTGATTATCTTCAAGTGAAAAAAAAATCTAAAGGATTAATTCAATAAATGAAAATTATCTCGGATGGAAGTTTGATTAACAATAGGGTGTGTAGGAGAAATCAAGAAATTAAGGGATATATTTAATATATATGTGGATGATATATATTAAATAAAAAAATTTAATATTCTAAATTTAGGGAGAAATGAAGAAAATCTTATTTTCTTATTTGCATTAAGCCGACACCTGTGAGAAAGGAAAGTGAGAAAGAGAGAAAGATGTGAAATCAAATAGGAGAAAGAGGATGATCTGACGTTGGACTTGCGTTGAGGTGGAAATTGGTTCGGTTCGAATCGGGAAATCGAATTGAACCGACTACTTCGGGTCGATTCGGTACGGTTTTCAATATTAAAAAATAGAATTTGAAACCGAACAGAAAATAACCAAAATTTTTGGTTTGGATCTCGGTTCTAATGAAGAAAAACGACTAAATCCAAGCTAAACCGAATGAGGGACATCAGTTGTGTAGTGAGACGTCCCTTAACTTATAACGGACGTCCCTCAACTTATAACGGATGTCCTTCAATGTACGACAGACGTCTCAAGTCTGGTCCCTGAGTCCATCAACCTATAACAGACGTCTTTCAGCTTAAAACATACATTCCTCAAATACACAACAGATATCCTTTAGGTCACAACGAATATTCCTCAACCCACAACGGATACCCTCAACTTAAAATGGACGTCCCTCAGCTTATAATGGAAGTCCCTAAACCCACAACGATGAATGATTGAAGGATCAGACGTCCCCTCAACCCACAACAAACGTCTTTCAACTTACAACAAACGTCCCTCAACCCACAACGGACTTCCCTAAACCCACAACAGATGTCCCTCAACTTAATTTTCCTCCAAATTATAATTAAATTGCCCAGTTTCCAACTACACAGACATAACCAACGGTTCAACACCTGACTTTACTAACCCTAAAATTAAGTGAGAGACTGAGAGTGACGTTGTGACCGACAGACCGAGTGAGTGCAAACTGCAATGATCGCCTGGTGGGATTGGAAGAGTGACATTGGGACGGATAAACACTTGACACTTTGAACCAATAGACCTAGATAGACCCAGATAACTCTCGGGCAACTTGCAATTATTGTGGAAAAGCATATGTCATTCATCCAGTAACGAATGAAACTTCAACTTTGAACAAATATGTTAGTACTTGTAAGAAATTGTTGGCTACCTTAGACGATGCACAGAAGACGTTAATGTTTCGTAAAGAAGAGATAGTAGGAGAAAGTTTAGTTGGTTTTTTAACTGTGAAATCATTTAGTGCAGAAAAAATATTGAGATAAACTTACTATAATGGTTGTCATTGATGAATTCCCTTTTATTATTGTTAAAAAGTTTTGTAGATTTGTTAAATGAGTTGAAGTAAGAATTTAGTGTTCTTGGTCACAAAACTGTTGCAAATGATATTTGCTAGCTTTACTTAAAGGAAAAGAGCAAGTTAAAAGTTCTTTTTTCACAATTGTTTGGAAGAGTATGTTTAATCATTGATACTTGGATTTCTATCTAGAATATAAATTATACGGTGATGATTGCTTATTTCATTGATGCAAGGTGGACTTTGTGACACCCCATAAGAAAGGGTGTGCAATCTCCCATCGACTTGGTGGAAGTAAAGAGAGCAGAATATAAGTGGGTAGCACTCCTACCCTAACAGACCGGTTTTGGGTGGGTAAGCCACTCCAAGAACAAATCCGTGAGGCCTGCGGCCGCTTAAAGTGGACAATATCTGTTGGAACAAGGTTGGGCGGGTTATCGCTTATACTTATGGTATCAGAGCCATGCCTAGCTCGGTGGTGGCCACGGTCCCACGAGGATGTGGGCCCCCCAAGGGGGGGTGATTGTGACACCCCAGAAGAAAGGGTGTGCAATCCCACATCGACTTAGGGGAAGTAAAGAGAGCAGAATATAAGTGGATAGCTCTCCCACCCCAACAGACCGGTTTTGGGTGAATAAGCCACACTAAGAACAAATCTGTGGGGGCTGCAGGCCAAAACAGACAATATCTGTTGGGCCAGGGTTAGGCGGGCTATTGCTTATACTTATGGTATCAGAGCCAAGCCCAGCTCGGTGGTGGCCACGGTCCCATGAGGACGTGGGCCCCCCCAAGGGGGGGCGATTGTGACACCCCAGAAGAAAGGGTGTGCAATCCCACATCGACTTGGGGGCAGTAAAGAGAGTAGAATATAAGTGGGTAGTTCTCCTACCCCAACAGACTCGTTTTGGGTGGGTAAGCCACATCAAGAACAAATCCGTGCGGGCTGCGGTTCAAAGCAGACAATATCTGTTGGGCCAATGTTGGGCGGGCTATCTCTTATATTTATACTTGTATTTCACAATCACCCCCCCTTTCGGGGGCCCACGTCCTCATGGCTACAATGAGATGGGTCTGGCTCTGATACCATAAGTATAAGAGATAGCTCCCGCCCAGTAGATATTGTCTGCTTTGGGCCTCGGCCCGCACGGGTTTGTTCTTGGTACTGACGCCTTTGTTCAACCCAAAACCGGTCTACTGGGGTAGGAGAGCTATCTACTTGTATTCTGCTCTCTTTACTTCCCCCAAGTCGATGTGGGATTGCAGACACTTTCTTTTGGGGTGTCACAGACTTTGCATAAAAAAATTATTATTTTTTGTATCATTTCTGATCATAAAGAAGAAAATATTGCTATGATTATGGAAAAATGTTTATTGGATTGAGAAATAGAAAAAGTTTTGATTGTCCCAATTGATAACGCTTCTTCTAATGAAGCTGCTTTGAATAATTTGGTTAAGACAATTAGAAACTGAAAGATTTGGTACTTAATGGAGAGTTTAAGCATGTCAGATACTTTGTTCATATTGTAAATTTGATTGTTTGCAATGGTTTGAAAGAACATAATGATTATATTATGAAGATTCGTAAAGTTGTGAAATATGTCAGGTCTTCTCCTTCAAGGATGTAGAAGTTAAAAGTATGTGTTGAAAGTGCAAAGATTATATGTAAAAGTAACGTGTGTCTTGATGTTTCAACTTGATGGAACTCAACATACTTAATGCTAGATGCTATTGAAAAGTTTGAAAAAGATTTTATGAAATTGAGGGAATATGACAATCAATTCATTTACAAATTTCTTCAAGATGAGAATGTAAATGTTCCTCCATCTAGTGAAGATTGGTGTGCCGTCCGTGAATTTATAATATTGTTAAAGGTATTTTATGACGTGACACTAAAAGTTTTGTCTACTTTGCATATTACCACCAATATATTTTTATCTGAAATATGTAGATTTCATAGAGTTTTTGTAATACCATGAATTTTTATCATGCTAGGCCTAAGATGAAATAATGATTATAGTTGGAGGATTGTTAGAATTGTATATAATGAAGTTTAACTATGAATAGAGTTTTATAGCCTTTGGGAATTATGGGTTGTTTATGTTATAGTGAGTTTGAATGAGGAAGTGGTCGTTCAAATAAGAAGAAGATCGACCGACTATGCATAGGGATGAAAATTTGAAGCTCTCGGATGATTATCTGGTCGATCAAAAGATTAAGGGTCGATCGACTGTTATTGGGCGGTTGTTTAGCTTCTTTATAGATTCAAAATGAGTGAATTTTGCGAATGATCAATGAACGACTGATAGTTTAACCGATTGTGAAGTTTGTTATTTTGTGGTCGATCAAGTGAAAGAGGGTGATCGACTGGTATTCTAAAGAATATACAGAGTTTAATCTCAGGTTGTTTTGCGGTTGATCAGTTAAAGAAGGTGATCAATTGGTAATGCAAAAGGCAGTCAAAATAAGGAAAAGTTTCATGTTTCTATGGATAAAGAAGTAGATTACTCACCTCATTTTTTTGCTGAGGAGACGCCACTTCCTACTTGAGGTTGGCTGGAGAAGGAATTTACGTTAATTTAAGGAGGAAAGCTGAGAGGAATGAGGAGAGAAAAACCGTGAGAAGAGTGTAGAGCGCCTTGAGAGAGAAAAAAGAAGAAGAAGAATGGAAGAGGAGAGGAGACTTTAACCTGAAGGAAAAGGCAATTTGAAGAAGAAAGAACCTATAGGAAATTGTATCTCCTAACTTCTCCAAGGAAACTAAGCAAAGAAATGATGTTTGTGTTTTCCCTTTTGGGCTATATCATAAGAGGTAGGGTTTTATTGTTGTTTGATGCTTGTGTTTAATAGACACTAAGTCTTGATTATGTTTTTGCTTGAGGATTTGTTGTGTTCATGTTTAATAAACTTTAAGTTAAAGGATTATGTTCATGCTTTGAGAATGTGTTGATGATATGCTAGAACATGTTGAGTTGTATATTATCATATTCATGCATATGGTCTTCAAATGAAGAAAGATAAAAAAGGTTAAGAAGTTAATGTTATGTAGAGGTTTTAGGTGGATTTTCCCCCAATGAGTTTGAGGCTTTGGGAACAAGTTCCCATTGTGAGACTTTGTATACTTAATTCATTGATAGAGGCATAGTGGACATGGTCCCCATGATTTGAGGAGTTGGTGGGTTTTCCCCAAATGAATGAGGCTATGAGTTGAGTTCCAATGATAAAAAGAAAAATGAAAAAATAAGTAAAAGAAACTAAATGGAAATATTTTATGTAAAGTGCATTTCATGATTCATGATGCATTTTTTTCTTGCTAAGCATTAGGCTTATATATTATGACTTGTGATGTATGTATGCACGGTAACGAGAAAAAGGAGCAATTAATGGAGGATTTACTCTTTGCATCTCTTGTGGCTGCCTAGGCTAAAAGATAAACGAAGAAAGAAAATGTAAATGGATTTTAATTTGTAAAATGTATACTTCAAGGATTTGAAGAAAGAAATTTGATTTACGACATTTATTACATGTTTCTCAAATGTTTTTATTTACAAAAAAGTCTTCTACTATGCCATGTTTTACGAAATGAAAAAAGTGTTTCAAATTTATACGTTTTAAAGTGTATGAAAAATGGGTCGCTACATTTATTAAGAAATTTGCTACAAGTGATAACTCATCACTAAGAACGATGAAATTTGGCATGGAAGATAAATATGAAAGATACTGGGGAAATTTCAGTAAAGTCAATCACTTCATGTATGTTGCTATTGTGCTTGATACACGATATAAACTAGAGTTTGTGAACTATTGCTTAATGAAATTGCATAAATTGGAGATGACCAATGAGTTGATAATGGAATTAGAAAATACAATTAGAAAGTTGTATTCTGAGTACAAAATGGATTCACCAATCAATAGCATGGAACAAACTTTTACTTCTAGGCATGTGGTTGATGTTATTCAAGACAATTTGGATCATGATGAGTTTGAATCGACATTTCATGTAGAATTAAACAATGAAGAAAAGTTTGCTAATAGAAATGAAGTTAAAAATTATTTATTTGGAAAACTTGAGAGTTTTTCAAACGATATGGACATATTTAGTTGGTGGAGAATGCACTCTTCAGAATATCCAACTTTGAGTAAAAATAGCAAGAGATGTGCTTGTTATTCCTATTTCTACAGTTGCCTTAGAGTCGTCATTCAGCTGTAGTGGTCGAGTATTAAATTCTTTTCGAAGTTCCTTGGCTCCAAAAACTGTGGAAAATCTCATTTACCTTCAGAGTTGGATTTATGATTCAAATAAACTGACAAATATTTACGAAGCGTTGGAAGATGCAACACAATTTGAAAAAGATAAACTTATTTTTCTTTTGTGCCATTTAATATTAATTGCTTTATATGTTATTCTAATTGTTTAATTTTCGTATATTTGGATGATATTATGACATAATCAAATAAAGATGCATGATTTCAAGACTATTTTCTATCAAGTCAAGTAGTAAAGTGAATACGGTAATTATTTCATTTATAAATTATGTTGATTTTTGAAGTTTGATAAACAAAATATATGTTTCTTGTTCGTAAATTCAAAAAACATGTTTTTGAATAATCTTTTAGTCAACAATTTGTATTTATGAGAAAATTGAGAAATATTAGTTAAAAAATGAGATAAAACTTGTTCAAATCGAACCCAAAAACAAAATTACCCTAAACCCAAGACCAAAAAATAAGCCAACATGTAAACCAAAATTTGAATTGAAACCGAACTGAAAAAAAACTGAAAATCGAGGTTCGGTTTTTTATCAATTTTTCTTCTTAATCGGTTCGGTTTCAGTTTTAATTTTCTATGAGTTGGTTAGGTTTAAGATCGATCCAAAATCGAACTAAACCAAACTAATTCCACCATAGACTTACGTGCCTGATGATCTCAATTTTGACTTTTGTGAAGTTTTGCAAGTAAGTCAAGTTTTGATCTATGTTCTTGAGTTGCAAGTTTAAGTTTTGTTAGTTCCAAATTCAAGCTTGGAAAATGTGAATCCATGTGTAAATATTGAAGTATTTGGGTATATTTGAGTTTATGAAAGAGTTTAGACTGATTGGAAGTGAGAATTGGTGAAAGGGACGAGGTTTTCTTGTCATCTTCACTCTAGAATTGTCGTCCCCGGTCAACAACTACAGTGGGTTCGGTCAGTGGGATTGTTTTGAAGACTGGGGGAATGTCCCTCCCCAACATCCGTAGAATGCGGGATGTTTGTTCCGAACGTCTGCTGAAACATGTCTGTTTTGTTCGTTTGGGAGAGCGTAGGACATCCATGGATGAAAGAGCATAAAAAAAGGTAGAGATTTTATACTTTATTGCATTGCATTATAGTTTTCTAAACTTTATTTTGTGAGTTGCCATACATGAAAACCCAATGGAAATTGTTCCACAGTACGTCAATTTTTATACTACGTATATATGTGAGTTTTACATATTTACTTTATGCATATGGTATTTTATGGTGTGCTATGATACTTGTAATATCTCGCATTTTTATATCGAAATTTAAAGATAATAAATTAGAAAATAATTGGAGATATTCGAATTTGTTGAATAAATTATCAAAATATTACTATAGATGCAAGTGTTATATAGGCTGAATCGATTTTGGTTTGGCTCGGTCTAAAATATTTGAATAACTCGATTTTAAGTGAAAGGAAAGAAAATGCGCGAAGAGAGATTAAGTATTATATGAAGATGTAAAAGAGGGATTTAATGGATTGTCTCAATTAAATGGTAAAAACCATTTAATTTTAATATGGCCGAATGGCCTTCGGCCATTTAAATGAGAGAGAGAGAGAGAGAGAGAGAGAGAGAGCGAGAATGAGAGAGACAGAGAGGGAGGAAGCTGGAGATCGACGCGAGAAGGGAGATCGACGCGCGATCTTTGGCGTCGGAGCTCAGGCGATGACGGGCGAACAGAGATGACGGCGATGAGCTGGGCTCTCCCGCGGCGTGCACAACGGCCGATTTCCGGCGTGTTACGGTGAGCTAGGGCTCGGGAATGGACTCTCGGCGCCGCGAATTGCCGTCTATGGTAAATCATTCCGTTTTTATTAGTGATTCATTCCATGTAATCTGTCTTGGACGAACTAGAGCTGAATGGCTGCGTCGATTGGTGATGGCAGGGACAAAGTTGGCCGATTGTGTGCAGGGGATGACTTGGTTCGGTGGACAGGTTAGTTCGGGATTAGTTCCGTTGGTTCACAACTAAATTGGTTTAACCAATTAATTAGCTGGCAGGAGTCCTCCACGCGACAGCTTTTCTGTAGACGGTGTGAGTTCTCCAGCGGTGTACGTTTCTTCTTTCTCCTTCGGTGTACGCCTCTGCCTCTGACTATATTAAAAAATGCAAGCAGGGACGTGTTTTAGGTATTCTGGAATGTTAAAGAGTGTGAGGTAAGGTTCTGTTTTCTGTTTTCTTGGACTCGGCAGAGAATTCTTCTCTGTGTTTGAGAAAGAACAGAGAAGTTGGAGTGATGCTTCTGGAGCTGTGAGTTCTCTGGTGATTGAAAACTGGATTTGTTTTTCCTCAGTGCTCTTTTGGTAAGACGAAACACTTCTCTATTATTTATGGATGCTGGGTTCATGGTTGTTTGTTATGGATTTATTAGAAGTTGAAATATATGAAAAGTACCTCTGTTGGTTATTGTTGTGAATTGTGGGTATGTTGGATGACATGCTATCCGTGTTGGAATATGTTAATTGTTTAGGTATTGCTCTGTTTAATTACGACTCATAAGTATGCACTAAACATTGGATATGATTCTCTCTTGTGATTATTGCTGGGATTTAGTTGGGTTTGATTATCACGTATGGAAGATTGTTGATTGTTAATGGCTCTAATGGTTGGAATTCGTCCTCTGCATGTTTATGTTTTGCAATTGGTCAAGTGGGAATTGGTTTATGTTTTGATTGTTAATATTATGGAGAAGTCATAAACTGTTCAAGCATTTTAAGTTGTTTTAATTGTTGCTCAGTGTTGGTCATGCTAATGTCAATGTTGAGGTATTGGGTTTATGTTTTGAAATGGCTCCCCGTTGATGGATCTTGGTGAGGAGTGTTAGGATAAATGTTTTCAGTCTATTATGGATTGTTGAACGGAAGAGTTACGTTATGTTGCAATGTTTATTTGAGTTGGATATATTGTTAAGATTAATGAACGTAGAGAGAGGGAGTTGGATTAAACTATGCATAGGCTTGGATAATTAAGGAAGTTGACTTTGTAACTTATTCATTCGATAATTTCATATGAAAGTAGACATTAAATGGTTCTCTACTTTACTATGGAAAATATGGGTTTTTGTAAAGTTAACTTATCATGACACATTGATGGAATGAGCAACATTATGAGGTTTGCTATTCTGTTTTCCATGAGCAGATTGTGAAATTGTGAGTCGTATAAGTATAGTTAATAATACGTGAATTTAATGGTTTAGGTACTAACGAGAAAAGAATAGAGTGTTAAACACGCCACGGACTGCAGGTAAGTGATACGCATCTGCTTTGGTCTTCGGACCCTACATCGCAAGAAATAGGAGATGCATGTTTCGTTGTTTACAGTATTAAAGAGTATGTTTTGGTGTTTACAATTTTAAATAGCATGTTTCGATATTTACAGTTGTAAATAGCACATTTTATGGTTTACAGTTTTTATAAGCATGAATTGTATGTTGGTTGCGCTATTAGATTCCTCGAGTAGAGAATGTATGCATTCACGAGCATCACGCATCATAGTTTTCCAAAAAGATACGAAAATGACTTTTAAGCATGGTTTTGAAAAGAAGGAAACAAAGAAGAGGCAAAATGATTACGAAATGATAGAAAGGAAAATAGAGAAGAAACGAAATGTTTACGAAATGTTAAAAAAGAAACAAATTAGAAATGAAACGTTTACGAAATGTTAAAAGGAAAGAAAGAAGAAACGAAACAATTACGAAACGATAATGAACGTAAATGGGTGTGACGAGATGTGAGGTTGGGTTAGCTGCCCCTCCTCGTCAAGTTTAGACATCTCTAATACTTTCAAGATAAAGATAACATAAATGGGGTCGTTTGGAAATGTGAGGTTGAGTTAGCTACTCCTCCTCGTCAAGTTTAGACATTTTCAACGCCTTTCAAGATTAAGACAACAACAAACATAAACGGGGTCGCTTGAGAATGTGAGTTTGAGTTGGCTACTCCTCATCGTCAAGTTTAGACATTCTCAACGCCTTTCAAGATAAAGTAAAGATAAAGACAAACGAGGTCGTCTGGGGATGTGAGGTTTGCATCGTCAAGTTTAGACATCTCCAATGCCTTTCAAGATAAAGTAAAGTAACGATTAAGTAAAGAAATGATCAGTAAAGTAAATTCAAGAAAGCCAAGTCAAGATCGAGAAAACGGTAAAAGAAAATAAAAGAGAAATAGAAACAGAAAACGAAAAGAGATTTAAAAGTTGCATGACATGTGCATCATACCTTTAATTTATATCACTTACTGAGCATTAGGCGCATTATTTAAGTCTTGCGATGTAGGTATACGCACAGGTGATCAGGTCAAAGACAGTTGACAAGGATTTGCACGGGCGAATATTGTGGCTGGCTGGGCTAAAGAATTAAATGAGATTATTTGTAAAAGAATTTGTAAATTATTTACATTCTTTAATGTTTTAATTTAATGTCACTGCGCTTCATAAAATGATTTTATTACTTCCGCTAAAATTGATAAATGATTTGAATAAAGAGTTTTAATGATCGAGTTTTATAAAAGGAAAATACTCTGATGTTTTTATAAAAAGAAAAGTTTTAAATTTTACACGATTTTCAAAGTAAATAAAATCGAGTCGTTATAATACTGATATGGGAGGATGAATCATCTTGATACTTTGGACGGCCACAGTAACAAAGTATCACGAGACTCTCCAGATACATCTTCTACTATGTGAAAATGTTTTGTTTGTGTGTGAATATGA
Organism: Begonia loranthoides; assembly: GCA_022433065.1. Lineage (NCBI taxonomy): Eukaryota > Viridiplantae > Streptophyta > Magnoliopsida > Cucurbitales > Begoniaceae > Begonia > Begonia loranthoides. The sequence continues at coordinate 26,022,649 of CM039480.1, read as the reverse complement.
GTAATAGGGCGGTGTTGATGCGTTCATTGAGTTTTGAATCCCTAAACCTGATTAGGGTGTATATGTTTTTGGGTTGTGTCATCGATGATTGGTTTGTGTGCAACCCCTATAAGGGGCTAGATCTTCGAATTGCACTAACAATTCTTCCTTTAGGCTAATGAGATGTTGTCATCTTCGGATTGCTGCCTTTCTCCAGGCTCATGGTTTTGAGGAGAAAAGATAAAACCAGTTTTACATGCACTGCATTTAGTGTAAGTTTCCTATTGAGTTAGTCACTCACCCCAATGACCCATTCCTTATAGGTAAAGGCAAAGCTTGTCAGAAGTAGCAGGTAGGTAGTGGATATTATGTTTCCCTTCTCTTCCCTTGAGTATTTTAGTTTGTCTACCAGTGAGGACTTTAGCAACTATTTGAGTCTATATTAATATTTGTATACTATTTGAACTTGTAATGGATGCACGATGTTTAATTTCATTTATGTTGTTATTCTTTTGATCACTATATAGACATAGGCCGATGTTATGTGAGTTACGACTTTAATTGTGTTTAAGTCTTCCACTTTGAATCAAACCTTGAGTTGGGGGAGATCGAGTCACTCAACTCGGCGTTTCTGTCAGACCCTTTTCCGAGTTGTGACAGTATCCCTTGAACTTAAGAATTAGAAACAACTCATACCCTAAAATATTTTTTGAGCAAAAATACCCTTGCACTTTTGATATTCAGTGAAATAGTCATTGCTTTGATAAAATTTATCAAATATTTATAATTTTTACTTTGAAGAGCCATTTTGACGTACCCTAATTACTTTTATTTAATTAATTTCAAACACATTCAATTTCATACTCGGATTTTGAAAATAAACCTTAGAAACTAATTTTTCAAATCAATTATAATAAATTTGATGACTTGGCAACCAAGAATTAGAAGGCAACGGTGAATGTTCGTGGGTTCATATTCAGGGTGATAATCTTATATTATATGTTTTGAAGCCTAAAAGGTGAGTGCAGACTCTTTTAATGTTGGATTCCAACGATTTGATCTAAAATGCAGAAGAAACTGACCATGAGGAAAGCAGCGTCAGCCTCGGGCACAGATTCAAACATGTCGCCGCCGATGTTCTCGACGCTCTCGCATTCCGACGAAACGGCCACGACGTGTGGTAGATCAAAGTTGATGCCTCGAATCCCCGGACATGCCTTCACCAAAGCGCGCGGAGCAGTTCCATTGCCGCCTCCCACGTCGACGACAGACGTAACCCCATCAAATAAACCAGCGCAACCCTCAACCACCGCAGCCGCCCAAACCCTCGCTGAACAAGCCATCGCCTTGTTTATCAGCTCACTGTGAGCAGGGTTCGCCGCCGCGTAGCTCCACAGGTCCTCGCCGTGAGCCGATTTAAACGCCGTGAGGTCTTGAGAAAGAATACGGGCGCTTAGGTGGTGCCACGGCGCAAGCATGACGGGGCTAAATGCGAGCAGAAAAAGAGGCGCCATACTAGTTTCTCCTGTTTTCATCAGCAGATGAGAAATGGGCGTTTGGGCATATGTTACGTCGGCCGATTCAGTGGCGGGAAGCTGTTTGAATATGCCGCGGTGAACCAGAAGCCGCATGATGCGGTGGAGGAGGGAGGAGGAGGCGGTGGCTCCAACTGCGGATGAGAGCTGCGAGAGTGTCATTGGATCTCCATGGCTTTCAATGGCATCGGCTATTCCCAACTCAATGGTGCACTTCACCGCCGCCATTTCAGCGAACCCAAATAAGTAGTTCCATACTTCGGCTTTTGCCTGTTCATGGTCATCATGTTCTTCATCTTCCTTCTTGCGTCTTGCTTCTCTCCGTATTTCCTCCATTCTCTCTGCAACAATTCCTGCCTCTTGTTCTCTCGTATTTAATCATTGATTTTTAACAATATTTAATAACATGTTACAAATATTTTATCAACAAACCGATCGCATGATGAATTTATAATTTAATTTAAATAAAAAATATTTCTATTTTTACTTTATTTCGTCTACAAATTCATATTTAATTCATGCAGTGTCAGCCGTCACGCAAGACAATGTGGCCGTAGCCTAAAAATATTGGATGTGATTTTCTTTTTCTGATGAACAAATCTAATAATTTAGTGCCATGATCGTTACTGGCCTATCACAAACATTTAAAAGTACAAATTGAGCGTCACGTTGTTTATTTTAAACTATCTTACTTATAATGTCAAAATAAAAGGCCAAAAAAAAAAAAAACACAGAAAAAGAAACATTGACCATTGAACTAGAACCAAAGAACACCAATACTGTGTTTGATTTTCTACTTCGACTCATTAAAAAATTTGATGAATTATTTTGTTGCTTGGTAATAAATAGGATCAATTATCGTTTTAGTTCATGTAGTACAGTGTAGTTTCAATTTAATCCATATAATTTTAATTCTCATTAAAATTCTTATAATTTTAACTTCATTTTAAAATAATTTTACACTTTATTTTCTTATTTACTATTAAAAATAAGAGTAAACTATACTAGTAGCAACTATAGTTTATTATTCTTCAATTTAGTTTTCATAATTTTAATTTTTTCATTGAAGTATTTCTAGTAAAAACAATCAGCTAAATAAAACATGTTGTTTGCGTAAACATGTTTTATATACATTTATAATTAATTTTATCAATGAAAATTAACTAAAAGACAATTTGAAAAAAATCAAAAATAAAAGTTCTTAATTGAGAAAATTGAAACAATAAGAATTACATTGAAACAAATCCTAAACTATGACAATCAATAGTGATTTTACCCTTAAATTGCATAAACAAATTGAAATCACTTGTAAACTATAAAGACTAAACAAGTATTTTACGTTAATAAATGAGGGAGAAACGTTTAATTAATTTAAATACATTTATTTAGTTATTAATCCTCAAATATGTAATTTGTTTGCATATTTTATTAGGATTTTGTCGTAAAAAATCAATGAAATGAAATTGTTCAAAGTAACAAATTACCAACAATCTCAAAAGCTTAAGCTTGTGGGTTGAAGAATAATTTAATCATTTATATTTTTTTTCTTAACATTCCCCCTTACATGTAGGTCAATGTCTTTTTTTATTGGTCCTTACATGTGGGTATTTTTTCAATGAGAATAATTTAATGATTAACTTTTCATTAAGCACAAAGTATGATGATTAATTTGTCATTATTCCGTTCATATTTAATTCGTGCAGACAAGACAATGTGGCATGATTGGATGTGATTTTCTTTTAGGGGTGAGTCCAATAATTTGGTGCCATGATTGTTTCTTGTCGTCCATTACAAACATTTAAAATACAACATTTAGTGTAGAGTTGTTTATTATAAACTATTTTACACATAATGGAAAAACAAAAGGCAAAAAGTTAGATCTTTGCTTGAAAATAAAACAATGATATTATTGAACTAGATCCAAAGAACACGATTTTCTACTTCCACTCATTATACTATCGAATGTTCAATTTAGTAAAATAAAGAGAAATTGACAAATCAAACATTGTACTTTATACTTTGTGATCACTAACAAGTCAACTACTAAATTATTTTTGTTAACAACTTAGTCATTGAAACATGACAAATAGATGGAGCAAACATCGCAGTTACGTTTTTCGTTAAAAAAATTGTCGTTCCACTGTGAAACATTGGCTATTATGTAGCGAAACGTTATTTTTCTACTAAATAGAGTTAAAAGATTACTTCCACTGATATATGAGAAATAGACAGAGCTAACATCGGAGTTATATTTTTTGTTAAAAACGTTATCGTTCCGTTGTGGAACGTTAGCTTTTCCGCAATAGAACATTATTTTTCTACAAAATAAAGTTAAGAGATTACTTTCTGCTGCGAAACGATTACTTTCCGCAGCGGAAAGATGACTTTCCTTTGCAAAAAGTGAAACATTGTTGAAGAGAACTAGCCAACGACAACGGACCAAGAAGAGGAAAGAGAAGATGAGGATGAGAACTGGATGGTGAAATCGAGAGAAGGGTGAGCCATAAGAAGGTGTTTGGAAAACTGAAAATGTGGGAAATTTTTTTGACCACAAGAAGACCATATCGGAGCTTCTCGGAATCGTGTTCACAGTAATATTATTTCAATTATTTAGATTTTAGCATAAAACTGAAATAGAATTAGAATTGCATAGATGTATTTGAAGATGTTTCTTCGCGGGTTCATTTTTATGTTGACAATGTTTCTTCGTAAGTTCAGCGTAATAGCCATGTTTCTTCTGTCTATTTTTCATAATTCAGTGTTTAAGTTGTTAGCAAAAATTATTTAGTGGTTGACTTATCATTAATCACAAAATACAATGGTTGATTTGTTAATTTCCCTAAAAACAATCAGCTAATATATGACACGTTGTTTGCGTAAACATGTTTATAGACATTTATTATTAGTTTTATGGGAAATTAACAAACGACTGCTGCACTATTAACTCAATGATAAGTCAATTACTGAACAATTTTTACTAACAACTTAAACACTAAACTATGACAAATGAACGGAGCAAACATCGTTTTTATGTTTTCTATTAAAAAACTTCATCATTTCTTTGTGAAACATTTTCTTTTCTCTGTGATAATGAACAAATCCATCGTCTTCTTAGTAGAAAAACACTGACAAGTTGTAATTCTCCCATGGATAATAAAATAATTCTAAATCATCCGACATCTAAAACATTATATAATTTTTTACAAAATCTTGTGAATTATAAAATTAAAAAAAAAACTAAAATTAACTTATACAGTATCTCAAATTCATTCTACATAGGTATTAGCTCTTTGCTACTGAAAGTTTCTAAGTTCATGAGTTATTGCAATTTTTTTCATAAATATTAACTCTTTTCTACTGCGAGTTCTCTAAAACAATATGATCGACTAATTTCCCTCAACTTTAATGACAATGTTTAAATACATTTATTTAGTTATTAATCCTCAAATCTGTAATTTGTTTGCATATTTTATTAGGATTTTGTCGTAAAAAATCAATGAAATGAAATTGTTCAAAGTAACAAATTACCAACAATCCCAAAAGCTTAAGCTTGTGGGTTGAAGAATAATTTAATCATTTATATTTTTTTCTTAACATTCCCCCTCACATGTAGGTCAATGTCTTTTTTTATTGGTCCTTACATGTGGGTATTTTTTCAATGAGAATAATTTTTTAACTTTGTTGAGATTTGAACTTGGAATCTCTAGCTCTGATACCATGACAAATTACCAACAATCCTAAAAACTTAAGCTTGTGGGTTGAGGAATAATTTAATCATTTATATTTTTTTCTTTAACACAGAATGTAAGATAAAACAAATAATTCTCTATTAAACTCAATTCATATAGGAAAGATCGCTGCTTTTCTTCTCAACCATAAATTACATTCCTTTCTTCATCTAATTTGAAGGCCGAGTCTTAAGTAAAAGCTCTAAACCAACTATACAGTGCTAAATTTATCTCAAAATACGACCTACTTATCGCTATTTTGCCAGTAATTAGTCTCTCTCATAACCATTCCCATTTATCATTCTCCCACTAACATTTCCAGAACATAACCATACCTTCTCAAAATCGGCTTGCAATTGCTTTTCTGACTTTACTTCTAGCATGTCCCCGGCTATGTTTGATCTTGAGGATGGCATTCTTCCGGGGCTCCTGATCAGAGGAGGGGAAGAACAGAAGGTCGGAGTGGCAAATGGCGAGCCTTGAGGGGTATTATGGATTGAGAATGGGCTTGGGGACATTCTCTTCTGGATTGGAAGACCTCCCAATCTTCCCCTGTCACGATTTGGAGGTGAGTCTAATAGAAACAAAGGGTCAAGCAACCCAATCCTCGTAGAGAATGTTAGATTATTTTAATAATCTATTGTGTGATCCATGTTAATTAAAGTGGATTGACTTAATATTAAAATACTTAATGTGATGATTGTTAAGCATAAAAGAAATTAAGTTGATTGGGTTTTAATTCCCTCTCCTTGACCTTATTAAAGTATATAATATATGGTTAAAGAGATATAAATGAAGAGATATGAATGAAATGGTATTTACATATATTCCCTGTAAGATGAAAGGGCAAATCTGTAAATTCTCTGTAAGAAATCTCTTTAAATTCTCTTAAAGAGATTGAAACGGTAGGGTTTTAGAAAATGGTACAAGAAAAGAAGAAACCGTCCATCTCTCTCTCCAAGAAAGGTAACCATTTGTCTCTCTTGATCATTGAAGAGAAAAGAAAAGAAAGGATCAAGGCGATAAAAGTATTTCGGATCTACGTCTACATCAAAAACATGGATCAAGGTTGGCAATTATTGTTTTGTTAATTCCTAAATTATAGAAATCTATTGGTTGAATCTATTACGTTAAATTGGGAATCAAAGTATTGTTTTGAATGTAAAATTCATCTAACAATTGGTATCAGAGCACGGTAATTAAAGTATTGATTTGCCATGAAAAATTAGGGTTTCTATAATTAGGGTTTCTGCATAATTGTTTTCTACATATTGGATGAATTTTATTTCGTGTAAAGGTAGGAAATTATTAATTATAAACTAGTAGGTCACTCAAAGGTGGACCAATGTTTATAACAAATAATATTAAAGTGACAAAATTATGGTGATGTTATTTAAAGTAAATTATTAATTATAAACTAGTAGGTCACCTAAAGGTGGACCAATGTTTATAACTAATAATATTAAAGTGACATATTTGATTAATATGATTAAATATCTAAAGATATTGATCATGTTATATTAAATATGTTTATAAGTCTATTAAAGTTGATATAATAACATCAATGATCGATTATTTCTTTAAAGATTACCCAAAGGTGAACTTAAAGAAATAAATTATGGTGATCTTATTGAAAGGAAATTATTAATTATATACTAGTAGGTCACCAAAAGGTGGACCAATGTTTATAATTAATAATATTAAAGTGACATATTTATATATTTGATTAATATGATTAAATATCCAAAGATATTGATCATGTTATGTTAAATATGTTTATAAGTTTATTAAAATTTATATAATAACATCAATGATTGATTATTTCTTTAAGGATTACCCAAAGATGAACTTAAAGAAAATAAAATTATAGTTATCTAAATCCAGTTAAGTTATTCAAAACGTTAATGAATGAGCATGCATTATTTTGCAGCCTCTATTAATTTATTTGCCTCTGGCAATTCTTTACTCAAGTTCAATGGTTTGAACTATGCTGATTGGTCTGAACAAATTCAGTTTCAACTGGGTGTATTGGATTTAGACCTAGCATTAGTTTGTGATAGACCACCAGCCATTAATGAGACAAGTATGGAAGCTGACAAGTCATGCAGTGAGACTTGGGAGCGGTCTAACATACTGAGTTTGAGTTTGATGAAGATTACAATGGCTGAAAATGTTAAACCATCAATGCCAAAGACAAATGAAGCAAAGAAGTTCAAGTCTAAAATCAAAGAATATTCCCAATCAGACATTACGAGTAAGTCTGTTGTAGGGAATCTAATGAGTGAGTTGACAACCAAGAAATTTGATTGGTCTCAACCCATTCATGATCATGTAACAAGCATGGCCAATTTGGCAGCAAGGCTGAAAACACTGGGTATGGATGTAAGTGAATCATTCTTGGTTCAATTTATCATCAACTCACTCCCTCTTGAGTTTGACTAGTTACAGGTGAATTACAACACCATTAAAGAGAAATGGAACTTTCAGGAAATTAAGGCCATGTTAATTCAAGAAGAAAGGAGGTTGAAGAAAATGAAGGACTATACTGTTAATTTGACATTTTAGAAGGAAGCCAATAGTAGCAAGGGAAAGCCAAGTAAGAAGAACAAACAAAAAGGGAAAAGGTCAATTAAATATGAAAGATGACTAAATCCGAAAAGAGCTTATGTGCTATTTCTGCAACAAAGCTGGACATATCAAAATGGATTGTTCGAAAAGAAAAGCTTGGTTTGAAAAGAAAGGTACACTATTTGTTTCAATATGTTTCGAATTAAATATTATAGAAGTGCCTAGTAATACTTGGTGGTTAAACTCTGGAGCTATTATTCATGTATCTAATGTTACGCAGAGATTTCTTTCGATCCAGCCCATAAACGGGAATGAAAAATTTCTATATATGGGAAACAGAATGAAGGCACGGATACATGGAATTGGGATGTGTAGATTGATCTTGGATACTGGATATCATCTAGATCTAGAAGAGTTTCTCTATGTTCCTAAATGTGCTAGGAGTTTAATTTGTGTTGCAAAGTTGGATTGTGTAGGATTTAACTTTGAGATTGGTAATGGTGTTTTTAAATTCTATAAACAGAAATACTGTTATGGTTCTGGTATTTTAAAGGATGGTTTATACTGTTTCAATCTTAATGCTAAATATATTGAATCTTTGTTTAATGTTGATCATGTGATTGGAACTAAACGTAATGCAACAAATGAAAGTTCTGCTTTATTGTGGCATAAACGTCTAGGTCATATATCTAAAGAAAGAATGATGAGGTTAATGCAAAATAATATTTTACCTCAATTAGATTTAAATGAATGAGACGTGTGTATAGATTGCATTAAAGGAAAGCAAACTAAACACACATCAAAGTATCCTACCACAAGAAGTAGTAAACTTTTTGAATTGATACACACTAACATATGTGGTCCATTTGACACTCCTTCATGGAGTGGCAAAAAGTATTTAATCACATTTATCAATGACTTTTCACGATATGGTTATTTATATCTACTGCATGAAAAGTCTCAAGCGATGAATGTTCTAGAAATATTCATCAATGAGGTGGAAAGACAGTTAGATAGGAAAGTAAAGATAGTGAGGTCTGCTAGAGGTGGTGAATATTACGGAAAATTCGATGAGAATGGACAAAACAAAGGTCCATTTGCAAGGTTTCTCAAAAGTCGAGGCATTTGTGCACAATATACAACGCTGGGAACACCACAACAAAATGGTGTAGCTTAAAGACGGAATCGTACTCTTATCGAAATGGTTAGGAGTACGATGAATCAAAGTGATGTACCTTTATCATTGTGGATGCATGGTTTGAAAACCTCTACATATCTGCTGAACAGGGTTCCTAGGAAGGCAGTTCCTAAGACACCTTATGAACTGTGAACGAGAAGGAAACCTAGCTTAAGACATATCCATGTTTGGGGTTGTCCGGCAAAAGTAAAGATATATAATCCACATGAAAAGAAGCTCGATGCAAGAACCATCAGTGATTATTTCATCGGCTATCTGAAAAAGTCTAAAGGGTACATATTTTACTATCCAAAGAATAATACAAGAATAGTTGAATCTGGAAATGCTCGATTCATTGAGAATGGCGAGTTCAGTGGGAGTGATGAATCACGAAAGACGAATATTCAAGAGAATCGGGTGGAGGAAACAACACCTAGTACTTCTCATCAAATTGTCATTCCTTTTGTTGTATCACAGTCCAACAACATACCGGAACGACATATGAATATTCAAACCAATCAAAGTGAACGTGTCAATGAAGAGCATATCAATGATGATCAAGTCGTAAGTGAACCATCATAAGAACCAGAATTGCGAAGATCTGTAAGGTAAAGGAGACCAACAATTTCTGATGATTATGTGATTTATTCACTTGAAGAAGAATGCGACTTAAGTAATGATAAAGATCCAGACTCATTTAATCAAGCCATGGAATGTAATGATTCTGAAAAATGGTTAAATGCTATGAAGGAAGAGTTGAAATCGATGGATGACAATAAAGTCTGGAAACTTATTGAGTTACTTGAAGGAAAGAAACGTGTTGGTTGTAAATGGATTTTCAAAATCAAACGTGATTCGAAAGGTGACATCGAAAGGTATAAGGCTAGACTTGTCGCCAAAGCTTATACTCAGAAAGATGGCATTGACTATAAAGAGACTTTCTCTCCAGTTTCAAAGAAAGACTCTTTAAGAATAGTTATGGCTTTGGTGGCTCATTATGATTTGGAGCTTCACCAAATGGACGTAAAGACCGCCTTTCTTAATGGTGACTTAGAGGAAGAAGTGTACTTGGATCAACCAGAAGGGTTTTCATTTCCTGGAAATGAAAAGTTGGTGTGTAAATTGAAGAAGTCACTTTATGGATTAAAATAAGCTTCCAGACAATGGTATATTAAGTTTAACGATATCATTACGTTGTACGGGTTTGTAGAGAACACCATTGATCGGTGCATCTATATGAAGGTCAGTGGGAGTAAGTTTTGTATCCTTGTATTGTACGTTGACGATATTCTTCTTGTTGCAAATAATAAGGGAATGTTACATGACATAAAAGCTTTTCTCTCTAAGAATTTTGAAATGAAAGATATGGGTGAGACATCCTATGTAATTGGAATAGAAATATTCTGTGATAGACAACAAGGTTTATTGGGATTGTCTTAGAAAGGATATATCGATAAAATTCTTGAGAGATTCAGAATGGATAAGTGTTTCGCTAATGTAGCTCCAATTCAGAAAGAGGACAAGTTTAATCAAATGCAATGTCCAAAAAGTGATTTGAAACGTAAAGAAATGGAATCTATACTATATACATCAGTTGTAGGAAGCATAATGTATGCTCAGACATATACTTGGCCAGATATAAGTTTGCAGTAGGGATGTTGGGTCGATATCAAAGTAACACTGGAATGGATCATTGGAAAGGTGCAAAGAAAGTCCTTAGGTATTTGCAAGGAACAAAGGAATACATGCTCACTTATAGAAAATCGAGTCATCTTGAGGTGATTGGATATTCGGATTCAGATTATGCCGGATGTGTAGACTCGAGGAAATCTACATTCGGTTTCGTGTTCCTATTAGCCGGAGGAGCCGTATCATAGAAAAGTGAAAAACAATATTCGATTGCTACTTTCACTATGGAGGCAGAATTTGTGGCATGTTTTGAGGCTAAAATTCAAGCATTATGGTTGCGGAACTTAATTCAGGGTCTAAGTATGATCGACAGTATAGTTAGACCGCTGAAAATTTATTGTGATAATTCCGCAGTTGTATTCTTTTCGAAAAATGACAAGTACTCGAAAGGAGCAAAACATATAGATTTAAAGTACTTGGCAGTCAAAGAAGAAATATAAAAACAAAAGGTGTGCATAGAATATATAAGTACAAGTTTGATGATAGCGGATCCATTAACCAAAGGATTGCCACCCAAAGCCTTTAAAGAACATGTTGTAAGGATGAGTTTAGGTGACAAGTCTTTATTTATGTGATTGTAAATGTACAACTTGTATCTTATAATACCTTTGAATTCATTAAAGAAATTGTTTTTGTATGGTTGTTTATTATTTATATTATGGAGTATACAATTAAAGTTATTTTTGAATAATATGTGAAACTTTATGAAAAGTTAAAGTTAAAAGGTATATAGTGTTCCTCGATTAAAGAATTAATGAATTGTGTTAATTTATGATACATGGAAAGAATCATGTTGTCATTAAAGACTTGTGACTGCCATGATCTTATTATCCAATTCATCATGAAAAGAATACTTGAAAAATTCACATTATGGTAGACTATAGAAATTGATTGTGAATTCAAGTTGTGACAGCTGAAAAGTAATAGCTAAAAATCAATTTTATTAAAGTTAATATAACATGGCCCAAGTGGGAGATTGTTAGATTATTTTAATAATTTATTGTGTGGTCCATGTTAATTAAAGTGGATTGACTTAATATTAAAGTACTTAATGTGATGATTATTAAGCATAAAAGAAATTAAGTTGATTGAGTTTTAATTCCCTCTCCTTGACTTTATTTAAGTATATCATATATAGTTAAAGAGATAGAAATAAAGATATATGAATAAAAGGGTATTTACATATATTCCCTGTAAGATGAAAGGGCAAATCTGTAAATTCTCTGTAAGAAATCTCTTTAAATTCTCTTAAAGAGATTGAAACGGTAGGGTTTTGAAAAATGGTACAAGAAAGAAAGAAACCGTCCATCTCTCTCTACAAGAAAGGTAACCATTCGTCTCTCTTGATCATCGAAGAGAAAAGAAAAGAAAAGGATCAAGGCGATAAAAGTATTCCGGATCTACGTCTACATCAAAAGTATGGATCAAAGTTGGTAATTATTGTTTTGTTAATTCCTAAATTATAGAAATCTATTGGTTGAATCTATTACGTTAAATTGGGAATTAAAGTATTGTTTCAAATGTAAAATTCATCTAACAGAGAACCCAATCACCCAACCCAAGGCTAGGTTCGTAGCGGAAAACTTGAATAAAACCAAAGTCGTAACCCAGACAAGATTGACCTAGGTCCACATAGTGATTACGAGAAATGATAGTGCAAACAATATAAATTAAATTCAACATTGTGTATCCAAAATCCAAACAACCAGTATTATCCAAAGTAATACATAACAAGTCCAAACATTATCCTTACTAAGAATTAAATTTCAATACAAGGAAACAAAGTCTAATGAAACTTCTCACCACAAATTCCATTAATCCTAACCACTCTTGTCTTTACCTAGAGGGTAGGGGCCGTTGGGGTGGGTGACTAACTCAGTAAGAAACTTATACTAAATGCAATGCAATGTAAAACGTGTTTGACATTTTCTCATCAAAACCATGACACGAGACGACCTACAAAAGGAAGTACGTGTTAGCAACCCACGAAGAATGACAGGGATGGAGATGTAGACCTTTGATCGGATCCGGGAACTATCTAACGTTAGGTTCACGGATTCTAGATTTTCGAAGAAAATCTACCGATCGCGGGCAATGGTTCGGTTTTCCCTCGCTCAAACTCCCAATGGAATTTTGAAAAGGGAAAACTTACGAGTTAGCTCAAGCACCACGAGCTTGCTAACAAGGAAGTCCTCTACTTCGTCTCGGATTCGAAGATCCGGGGCGGCTGCTCGACGGAGTCGGAATCTCCTCACAGGGAAGGGAAATAGTATTATATTAATCTCGTCAAAAGTTGTCTTTCAATGCGTCTAACCATGGAAATTTATAACCTAGGTGATGATGAGTAAGGGTGATGGACGGTCGAGATGAGGCAGATGATGGACGGCCAAGATGAGGCATGTGGGTGGCAATATGCAGGCTCTTGGATGAATGTGGAATGAATGGCCGAGATTAAAGCTGGTGGAAGAACATGCATGGCGTACACGTGGCAGCTCCTTGATGTTTTCTTTGGGCTTGCTCTTTCCTTGGGCTTGAAAAGGATTGGACTTAGCCCATAACTCAATCATCACCATCTAACCTAACCAACAATCTAAATGCATGAATGAGTAAAGCTTATAACCATGCTTTACCCTCACAAAATAGGCGCAATGTTTGCCATGAAAATAAAAATAAGAAATAAATAAAAATATGCAGAATTGAAAGGTTACACGTTTGGGATGCCGGGAAGACAAATTCCCGTCTGATGAAGCTCATAACATTCACGTGTGTCCCAAGTCAAGACATGCACAGGTTGCTCCTTATCCGTTGGGACAACATCCCAAATAGAATCATCCTCGAAGTTAATACCTGCAAAAGAAACAAGATCATCAGTAATTTGGCTAAGTGACAGTAAGGACCTTGTTTGCGATCGAGTAATAGGCCTCGGCCCCCGAGGCATGTCAAACCATGATCTAGAAAAAGACATGCATTTATCAAAATGTTTCAAAAATCCTTTTTACCATTTTAAGGAAAACTGGCCTTGAAGGCACAACATTTTCTCTTCTCACTATTTCTTAACTTTGATTTCCTTATGTTCAACATGTTTTTCATTGTTTTTTTTTCGATTATGTTGAACTAACTCTGTCCTTGTAGATGAGAGATAGATCATTTATTTGAAGTGTTATTTTGACTGATTGAATATTCTGTTGCTTGAATTGATTATTTATTTATGATATTATGTTATTCATGCTTTCAATTTGCTTGCCACCTATTGAATGATTTTATATTTAGGGTTTGACACTCGAAAGAGGTAATTCTAAATATGATATTAATATTACAACGTAAAGGTTTAACAATTCAAGAGAGTGTTAGGGTTTTACGAAATCAATTAAAAAACCATGAAACTTTATGGAATGACTAAAAGAACGATTTTTATAAAGATATTGAAATTGTTATTTTAGGAATTAAGGTTAGCTCGACACTCGAGAGATGAGAGTTTAACAAATTAGGGTTTTCAATTTATAAATAATTGTTCAATTATAGAATCTTGAATCTCATAAATAATATGACAAATATTCGTGAAATCAATCATCTAGATCTTTTTTGAATTAAAGGTTTTCCATTATTGATTTGTTTTATTTAGTTATTTATTTTATTTTAGTTTTCAAAAAATCAAATTTTTAATTATCCTTATAAAGTTATAATTAATTAGAATAGTACTTAGCAAAATTAATAAATTACATATTCCATGTGGATTCGACAACCCTATTCATCATTATACTATAAAACTTGACACTGTACATGTAACGCCCCACGTTTAAAAAAAAAACCTTTTTATTTGCTTATATTTTTAGTCATAAAATTTTTTTCTTTTTCTTTATTATTAAAACGTGTTCGATAAAAACAAATCAGAGTAAATCAGCAGGATTTTTCAAAACAGTATTTATAAAGAGTGCATTTATTTTACAAATGTTTGAAAAGTTCATGGCCAATTATCTTACAAAACATTATTGAAATAAAACCATTACTTAAAATAACCCTTTTATTTATTTGAGCCATAACTCTTCAGGTCGTGTCCGGTAGGGGTGGAAACGGTTCGGTTCGGTTCAGTTTTTGCTAAAATTCAAACCGAACCTATTAGGTTCGGTTTTTTTTAGAAACCGAAAATGAACCGAACCACATGGTGAACTGAACAAAAACCGAAGTATTCGGTTCGGTTTTTGGTTCGGTTTTTGATTTTTGTATAAGACCGATTATTAAGTATTCGATTCGGTTTTTTGGTCTTCATTTTGGTTTTACAAATATTTAACTAATGTCCTACAAAATCAATGAAGAACATGCCATATTATCCAAAATAACATATGTACAAAAATCAAAATCATCAAATCAAATACCAATTATGAACAAATCAAATAATGCTTGATACTTCAGTCTATTTTCTACTGCATAAAATATCCAAACTATTATCCAACATTCAAGATAAACAAAAATGAATGTCCAAAATACAAATAACAAATATTGTCTACTGCATAAAATATCCAAACTATTATCCAACATTCAAGAAAAACAAAAATGAATGTTCAAAATACAAATAACAAATATTGTCCAATGTCCAGAATACAAATACCAACATAAAGGAAAAAAAACCACAACCACAAGTCCAAATAAAATGCAAATTGCAATGCTTAGTTTCATCATCTCCTGCAAATGCAACAAGTATCCAATCGTACACTCAATAAAACACAAATAAATGTCCATAGTCCAAAATACAAATAGTCAAATACCAACATTCTTTCTTTAAGAAGCAGTTTCATCATCGACACTCTTGCTCTTATGCCCTGCATTCCATAATGGAGAATCGTCGATGTCATGTCATTGTGCTACTCAATTATGCAATACTAACAATGATATAATAACTACAAAATAACAATGATGAAATGAATAAAATCAACCATAAAAATCAAATCATTATAAACAATACCACCTGAGAATGAGAGAATATCAATCTTCGTTCGAAGCTGTTATAAAATCCTCCAAATCTACAAAAAAGAAATTAAGTTAGTAATTATAATAATGACATTTAAATCACTAACATTAAATAGACCACAATTTATGTAATTATACCTTTTTCATATTGCGTAACTTTTTCCAATGATTCGTACATATTATCTGAAGGTCTTTTAACGTCACGAATCCAACTTTGAAGACAAATAAGACTTTCAACCGTTTTTGGAGCTAAGGAACTTCGAAAACAATCTAACACTCGACCACCGCAGTTGAATACCGATTCTGAGGCAACTGTTGAAATGGGAATAGCAAACACATCTCTTGCTATTTTACTCAAAATTGGATACTCTTTAGTGTGCATTCTCCACCAACTCAATATATCAATTTCAAATGAAAAACTCTCCAGTTTCGCAGACAAATAATTTTCAATTTCATTATCATTGTCAAACTGATCTTCATCATTATATTATTCATAAAATGCCTTATCAAAGTCATCGTCGTCTAAATTGTCTCGAGTGATGTCAATCACGGGCCTAGAAGTAGAAACTTGCTCCATGTTATTTGTTGATGAACTCATTTTGTACTCAGAATACAATCTTTTAATTGTATGTTCTAGTTCGATTATCAAGTCATTTGTCTTCTCAAATCCATGCAATTTCAAAAGACAATACTTGACATACTTCAACTTATGTTGTGGATCAAGAACTACGACAACATACATCAAATGATTGATTTTACTGAAATCTCCCTAATATTTTTCGTATTTAATTTGCATATTAAGTGCCATGGATCTTAATGAAGAGTTATCACTTCCAACAAATGTTTTGATAACTCTATGAAGCTTACATACTTCTGAGAAAAACACATTGGCAGTAATATGTAAAGTAGACGAAACTTTCAAGGTCACATCATAAAATACTTTCAAAAATACTATGAATTGACGAATGACACACCAATCTTCATCAGAGGGAGGACTTTTCATAGTATCATCTTCAAGAAATTCATATAAATATTGAGTGTCTTATTCTTCTAATTTTTTAAATGCTTTTTCAAATTTTTCAGTAGTCTCCAACATCAAGTATGTTGAGTTCCATCAAGTTGGAACATCAAAACACACAGTGCTCTTGCATGAAAAATGAAAACTTTTACTATTGCAAATATTTTCAGACAACCAAGTAAAAATTGCATACTTGTTGCAAACATGCATAACAGGTTTAACATTACATATTAAATGCATAAGAGGTTTAACATTTCAGACCTGTTCGGTGAAAAGTACACTGGTCTGTCGTCGGTGAAGTTTCAGCAAGACTTGAGAGCTAGTCGCCTAGTCGCAATTATCCTCAATTTTGTTAGTTCCTAGGAAATCAAAACAAACAGGGTGATAAGAAAAATTATCATGGCAGTGGCCAAAGAACGACGATTAGGATATGTCACCTGGCGATGCCCTTTCGTTCTTCGGTAATTCTTTCTTCGTTTTTTCTTGAAGATGATTACTTTTGCATCCAGCGCCTGAGAGCAAATTATCGGAATGATCAGATTTACAGATAAACAACAAGGCACACAAAAGGACTGACCAACCACACTGCCTAAAATCTCTTAACTTATGAGAGTTCAAATCTTCGGTGAGAGCTCGCAGGTGCGAGTCCGTCAGTGAGAGTTCAAATCATCGGTGTCTGAACTTTGAAGAATGAAGGAGATCTGACAGACTTGAGAGTTGAGAATGTAAAGAAAAGTCTTGATGAAAGACTTGAGAGTTGAGAGGTGAGACTCACCGTGACTGAAAGAATGGAGTCTCGCAGTCGCTGCTCGCGTTTTCAAGGAGAAGATCGACATGTTGTCGGGGGAGAACCTGCCAGAAGTGGAAGCCCTGCCTTAACAAAAGAGATGTGGGAACTAGGATGCACACGGTTTGAAGAAGAAGAAGAAGGCTTCTTCAAGAAGCCACTCAGCCCATCGGTTAATCGGGTTACCCGGTTTTCCAAATGGGAAACCGACAACCGAACCGAATATGCTCGATTCGGTTTCGGTTCGGTCATGAACAGGAAATATCTTTGTTACAACCAAACCGAACCGAGCAATTTAGCTCCGTTCGGTTCAGACCGAACCGTTTCCCACCCCTAGTGTCCGGTTGATAACCCAAGACCTCTTCTGCTAATGTCTTCTCCTCCACATGAATGTCATCTGCATCATGGGTAATACCATGAGCCTAACACTAAACAAGAAATAGAATATAATACTTATACTTATGCAATCATTTTCTAGAAAAGAACCTATCTTTTCTTCCTTTTTATTTCATCATTTCCTTTTCATTTATCATTTCCTTTTCATTTCATCATTTCCTTTACATTTATTGGTCGTTGTGGACTAACCGACTCCATCCCTACATGGGTAGAGAATTCCATCAGGGGTGTTTCTACCTACGACCGTCATCTGATGTTTGAGAACTAAGAGCAGTGATACATCTGTTAGTCGGTGTGGACTAACCAACTCCAACCTCTACGTAAGTGGAGAATTCCATTAGGGTTGTTCCCACCGGCCGTCACCCTCTCTCCCGAACCCTCACACGCCCATTTTTTATTTATTCTTTCATTTCATTTATCAAGTTATGCATATGTCACATTTTCATATGCCCTATCATGATGCATGAATGACAGTTCATATCTATTTCATAATAGTCCTCGAAGTATACAATCTGCAAAATATATTAATAAAAGAAGCAGTCCTATAATATAATCATGAAATATACAGTTCACAACAACTATTTCATAACAGTCCTCGAAGCATGTAATTCTCAACAACTATTTCATAACAGTCCTTGAAGTATACAATCCATAATAACTAAAGCATAAAATAGTCCCGTGATGCAGAGCTTTCACTGGCCACCACATCCTATTATTTACATTTGAAGAATTTTCCCTCGTTCCTTAGTGTGTTTAGTTTTTTATCCTTTCCCTCCTTAATACCTTCAAAATAATTATCATTTATTTATTATAACCTTAACTTTGATACCAATATTTATTATCTTATTTCTTTTGTTAATCGTGGATACTACCGATCAGGAATATTCCTAGGAAAGAATGCTCTTAGCAATCCCCTTAGACAGAATATCCTTTCCAAGTAAGTTCTCAAGAAAGACTGGAGGGTCACAATGGTTCACTTAAATACTAGTCTCCTAGACAGAACTTACTTACACAGTACAATTACATCATTAATAAAAATAATATTTCTAAAATAATAGTGCAATAATAATAATAATAGAGACTAATATTCATCAACTACATCAACTTATTCTATTAATAAATTTAAGAAGACATAAATCGTTACCTATAAAATCCAATAGGCGTCCAGTAATTTCTTCCAGTCAAAGTTCCCGCTTACTTCTTCACTCTTATCCCCAATTTCCTTCGCACTAATTTCCTCTCCTTCAATTTCTTCTTTCACCTGCACCCCCTCTTTTTCTCTAATTTTCTCAACAATTTCCTCACCTCTTCCTCATTTTCTCACTCCCTTTCTCTTCCTCTCTTCATTCTTCTTCCTTTGTGATTTTCTCTTCAACAAACTATGCCTATTTATAGGCATTTCACCCCTCATCTGCAGCTTCCACATAGGTGAGAGTTAGACAGAAAATTAGGTGAGAGTTAGGCAAAATTTGAAAATCATGTTTTTCTTTTATATTAATTTTTCATTCAACATTTTTTTTCCAATTAATCTCTAACAATTTCCACTTAACAACTTCCATAAATTTCCAATAAATATCTAAACATTCTTTTATCCAAATTTACACTCAATTAATTTCCCGATTATTTTCACTTAATTCCGTTACGGGAAATCGGGGTATTACATCCTATGAGAAAATCTTTCCAAAATCTCCAAAATTCATAAATAATATATTTTTGAGCCAAATAAAATTATGGTGTATTACAATACATTTGCAGTCTTTCATCACGAAAATCTTCGTACAGATAATAACTTCGGGACTGAGTGAAAATGGATTAATGAGTAGAGGAGTCGAGTAAAGAGTATCTTGCTGGTATTTGTTCTAAGGTTCATTGGTAAGAAATGATGCATGTGTTTGATCCATCGGGGACTATACCACAAAATAGTAAGTTTAAGTTAGAAAAAAAATGTTTTACAATTTTTGTTAAATTATGTTAAAGCTAATTGAGGATTTGATGATCTAATAGTTCATGTTTAGTGCTTCGAGGATCTGTTGTTATATTTAGATGATGATAACGTGTTAAGTGCATGCATGTTGCATTATTTCATGCATCATGTTTACAGAAAAGTTACGAAAATATTTTCTCATACATAATTTTTTTAGGTAAGAAAAATAAAGATGAAAGAAGGTACGTAATAGCTTTGCTGATATGGTACCATTGGAGCTTTGGGAGGTTGATGCCTCCAATGGAGAACAAAACATCTTTGGTATCTTGTCCCAATATCAGAACAGAAAGAGAAAATAAAACAGAAACAAAAAAGAAAGAAGAGGATTTTGTGATGTTTTTTTATAAAAGACGATTTTATCATTCATGTTTATTTACATTTCTTGCTGAGCATTAGATTTATAGATGAATTTTGTGGTATAAATAACAGGAAAGATGATGACCAATAGATCAAATGATAAAATGAAAAAGACAGTTGAAAGAGTATCTCCATGGCGAAGGAGGCTTGACATTGTTACAATAAAAAAAATATGTAAAGAGAAAAGAGATATATCATGTATTATAATTTTATGGAAAGTAGTTTAATTTTATGTATTATCATGAAATTTATTTCATGTTCAAAGAGAAATGTCTTATGCAACACAAATGGTTTTTCAGAGAAAAAGAAATATGTTTTTAAAGGATTAAAATATGTGATTTTTCTTTTAAAAGGTTTTAAAGTGTTATGAATAAAGAGTTTTCAAGTGACGATCGAGTTTTGAAAAAAGAATAGTTTCTTGTAAAAAAAAAAGGTTTAGAAAAATGCGGTGGTTACATGTATGCCTTGCGGAAATGCAACCTTCTGCTGTCCCATGCGTTTCACAAAAATTTTCCTTCACGAACTCGTGCATCACTTAAATTTGTTTCCACTATGGAAACATGTGCTTCCGTTGCGGAAACTGGGCTTTGTTGTGTTATCGAAACTTACGCTTCTGTGAACATGTGTTAACCGCAGGAGCTTTTCTCACGTGGACACTCACTTCCGTGGATGCCCTTGCTCCTGCAGGCACACGTGTCCTCCGCGGAAGCTTTTATGCGACAAAATGAGTTAGCTTCCACGTACATCAACTGTAACATCCTGAATTTTTTTAGAGCTAAATGCATAACTTAAGTGATAATTATGGGGTTTTTGAAGCTAAAATGGATGATTAAGGTATTGACCATGAGAAACAAATTTGGATAAAGTGAACTTTGATACCCGGATTATTTGGCTTAGAGGAAGAATTAAGGTTATTGGAAAATTATTCGGTGATTTGGAATTGGATTAGCAGTGGAATTGAAGGTGAAGGATAAAAGCTTTTGTTAAGGTATTGTTAAGGGAAAATATACTTGGATATATTTGGATGTAGTATGGATATAGTAAGGATTGAAATGTTGAGAATAATAAGATTCTTAACATTTATTGGAATTTGACTTGGATAAAGGTGATGGAAGAATAGTGGAGCATATAGTATAATTTGGTTTAGATGATATAGATGTTCATATATATATATATATATATATATATATATATATATATGGATTTAGTGCATATTGATTTGGAGAAAATGAAGTTGCATGGAAGATATTACAATTAAGACCTATGGTTGCAATATATATATTCATATATTTATATCACGTTAAAGAATAACATGCATATATGTATATTCTGGAGAAAGAAGCTCGTAGTCGATTGGTTTAGAGTGCGGGTTGTTCGCCCAAGGATGCGATCATCTGGCTCGATCGTCCGGCAATATGAAACAAAGGAATTTGCGGCTGATCGATGGACATGAGGTCGATCAGCCAAAGATGAAGCGATTGACCGCCAAACTAAAGAGTCGCTTGGGAGTTGAAACACGTCGCTGGAAGCTTTTGGAGTTGGCGTTTGACGCATTTGGATGGTGGAACGTCCACTCCATTTGCCTTCTATCTTTACTCGGATGCTAAAGAGTCATGGATGTGGTCTATATTTAGAGAGGGAAAGGAGCGAAAGTTTCACAGAGAAGAAACCATGGGGAAACTCTGCTACATTTCTGAGTGAATTGTGCTGCTGTGTTCTATGGTTTGGGGTGTGAGGTAGTGATTGGATTTGATGAGAGGGTGAAAGTTGTGAGTGTTTGTTGGGAATGAAAAGGTGGAGACTGTGAAGGAATTGTTGTAAGTTTCATGATGGAGAGAGAAACTATGAGGGTTTGAGGGGAGTGAGTGGTTCTAGAAGAAGTAAGGGTCTAAGGGAAGGATAGGTGAATTACAGAGAAGAAAGACAAAAAGAAAAACTGAGGAATTCTTCTGGAGGTATGTGTTCTTCAGTTTTGATTATCGCATAGTGAGCATGAACTGTTGTTTCTCATCAGTTTAGTTTTTACATGAGAAGTATATGGGATATTGGTTTTGCTGAGTGGTTGTGTTGGACATATGGTGAATAGTGTTGTTATGGATAAACTGTGTTAGATATACTGTGAATAAAACATGAAAATGAATTGTAGTTTCTTGTACTGTTGTTTTGATGAACATGTGAGGATCATGCTTTACAATTGGATTTGATTAAGTTCTGCATTTGTTGCTATATTAAGTATGGTGAAATAAGGGTATATTAGTTGTATTTTGGATCTCTATTGCATGTATTGCTTTAGTAGGAAAATAATGTTTGAATAAAGGATCTAATATACATGAAAAGACATTAATCGGTCAAGTTGGAATAAACTGTTAAGTGGTTCAATATTCATGATTAACCCGACTCGATGTCTACTAAGTGGCTAGATTATGTTGTGGTTCTTTAGGTTATGGGTATTGGAAATAATTAAATGAATAAGAAGATATTGGGTTACTTACTATTGATAGTTAGGAATTGGGAATTATATTGTCAGAAAATAATTACTGATGCCTATATATATGTTAATTATGAATAGGTTTCGTGAAGGACAATCTAAGTAGTAACTCATTAAAGCTAAGAAATCCAAGTAAGTGGTACTGCATGTATTTTGTCCGAAAGGGCCTACATCATGG
This sequence comes from Begonia loranthoides, assembly GCA_022433065.1. NCBI lineage: Eukaryota > Viridiplantae > Streptophyta > Magnoliopsida > Cucurbitales > Begoniaceae > Begonia > Begonia loranthoides. The sequence continues at coordinate 25,999,800 of CM039480.1, read as the reverse complement.
GAATTAGGGAGTGTTTATTGTTTGTTTGATTGCTTGTTAAGAATTGTATGTTTATTAGATTTAGGATTAGTTCCTTAGTTAAGACGAATCACATTTTAAGAATACGATTGATGAACACGTTAGATAAGATTGTATGCGCACAACAACATTAAGACTTGGAATCTTAAAGTACACAAAAATGGAATAAACATAAATAGCCGTTTTTGTGGACGGTTGGATACGCCCGAAACAGAAACAGAATAAATAACAGTAAAAAATTGTAACAATAACAGACAACAAAATTAAATAGTAATATACGTAAATAGTTGTTTTTGTGGACCGATTGGATACGCCGGCACAAAAAACCAAAGATAAATAAATAGCTGTTTTTGTGGTTTGATTGGATACGTCGGGCACAGAAACAGAATAAATAACAATAAAAGACAGGAACAGTAAATAATGGTTTTTGTGGTCCGATTGGATACGCCCAGCGCAGAAACAGAATAAATAATAGTAAAAGACGAAAACAGTAACATATAAGCAAAACATAAAACTTAGTACAAACTTTAAGAGTTGTATGTGTATTTCATGTTTTACATTTATACCGCTTACTGAGCTCTAGGCTCATAGTTAGTTCTATTGATATAGGTAAGGAGCCAATGGTTGGATAAAGCTGATAAAGGACGTAGCTGATGGAGTATTGCAGGGTTGGGCATTTGTGTTGTTGGCGATATTGACCTTGGGGTTATGGCTCACGGAAATGAAATAAATGTTTTTAAATGTTTTAAGAGGTTTCAAGTGTTATTAGCTTTAAACTATTTTAAATAAATGTTCTAGCAATGTTTGTTTAAATACTTTTAAAACTACTGGTTTGTGGTATTTAAATGTAAAAGACTTCCGCTATATGTTTACTCTGAGACTTCCACTATTTGTATTTTCATAATTGTAGCCATGAGATTCATTTGTCCCAGCTTTTCACCCTAGGGAGCGCTAGTGTTATTTGTGAAGAAGAATGATGGGTCGATGAGGATGTGCATTTATTATCGTGAGTTAAAGAAAGTAACCATTAAGAATCGATACCCTTTACCAAGAATAGACGATTTGTTTAATCAATTACAAGGAGCTTGTGTCTTTTGAAAAATCGACCTCCAATTCGGATATTATCAATTGAAAGTTAAACCTAACGACATTCCTAAGACTGCATTTAGGACGCGACATGGACACTATGAGTTTCTAGTTATGTCGTTCGGATTAACTAATACCCCGACGACATTTATGGACTTGATAAACCGGATCTTTAGTGAGTACTTGGATAAATTCATCATTATATTTATCAATGACATATTAATTTATTCATGCCCTGAGGAAGAACATAGGGAACATTTGAGGATTTTTCTATCCATACTTGCAAAGCATAAGTTGCATGCAAAGTTCTCTAAATGCAAATTCTGGCTAAATAAAGTAAGTTTCCTCAGACACATAATTTCCAAGGAAGGTATTAAGGTGGACCTAGCAAAGATTCAAGTGGTAGTTAATTGGTCGCAACCAAGGAATGTGGGGGAAGTAAGAAGCTTTCTTGGATTGGCGGGATACTACAAGAGATTTATAAGTGGGTTTCAAAAATTGCACTACCCCTAACAGGCTTAACAAAGAAGAATGCTCTGTTTTGGTGGACAAACGATTGTGAAGAGTGTTTTCAAGAGCTAAAACGTCGTCTAACTTCAGCTCCTGTCTTGACCGTGCCTGTTGAAGATGGTAATTTTTGTATCTACTATGATGCCTCCAAGAGTGGATTAGGGGCAATACTTATGTAAAATGGGAGGTAGTTGCTTATGCCTCTAGGCAATTGAAACCGTATAAGACAAATTATCCCACACATGATATGGAACTTGCTGCGGTTGTGTTTTCACTTAAAATATGGAGACACTACTTGTATGGACAATGATGTGAAATTTTTTTGAATCATAAGAGTTAAAATACATCTTCACTTAGAAGGAATTGAATATGAGACAACGGTGGTGGTTGGAGTTTGTGAAGGATTATGACTGTGAAATTAAATATCACCCCGGTAAAGCATTTTAGTAGAAAAGTTGTAGTTAAGAGCATGATATGTGAAGAAATGTCTACTAGACTTCGTAAGGATATTCAAAAATTGAATATATATTTGGCCCCTACGTAATTAACCGCTCTTTTATCCACATTGACATTGAAGCTTTCAATACTGGAAAGGATTAAAGAGGCTCAAATTGAAGATAAGAAGTGTGAAGATTTTAAACTGAACCCAACTCTTAAGAAATACTGGTACTATTCCACTTCTAGTGATGAGATTGTGAAATTTAAGGATAGATGGTATGTGCCAGGAAGGTCAGAATTACGATTGGAAATCTTAAGTGAAGCTCATTCTTCAAGCTTTTCTATCCACCCTGGATGCAACAAGATGTATAATGACCTCAAATCACATTACTACTAGCCAGCGATGAAATATGACCAGGGGGAATGTTGCAACCAATGCCTATACCAGAATGGAAATGGGAGCATGTCACTATGGACTTCGTCACGAGACAACCTAAGACTGTAAGAGGACATGACGCAATCTGGGTGATTGTTGATAGGCTAATGAAGGTTTCTCACTTCTTACCTATTGCAATGACTTATAAAATGAACCAGTTTGTAGGACTATATGTTAAAGAGATTGTGCGCTTGCATGGAGTGCCTGTCTCAATCGTGTCAGATCGAGATCCAAGGTTTACCTCCATGTTTTGGAAAAGTTTAAACAAGGCTATGGGTATGGAATTAAAGATTTGTACCTCCTTTCATCTACAAACCTACGGACAAAGCTAGAGAACGATTCAGATATTGGAGGACATGTTGAGAGCATGTATATTAGAGTTTTAGGTTAGATGGGGAAGAATGCTATCATTGGTAGAATTTACCTACAACAATATTTTTCAAGCTACGATTGGAATAACACCTTATGAGGCCTTGTATGGCAGGAACTGTAGACCTCCTTTACATTGGTATGAGGTTGGAGAAGTTGAATTCTACAGACCAGATATGATACGGCAAACCTTAGAATTTGTTGTGATTATTCGTCAGAGGATGTTGGCAGCTCAAAGTTGCCAAAAAAGTTATGCGGATCCTCGTCATAGAGAACTGGAATTTGAGGAAAGAGACTTGGTGTTCCTTAAAATATCGCCACTTAAGGGGGTTATGCAGTTTGGAAAGAGAGGAAAGTTAAGATCCTGGTTCATTGGTCTGTTTCCTGTTACAAAGAGAATTGGGAAAATGACATATCAGTTACTATTGTCAGCTGCCATGGATGATGTTCATAACGTATTCCATGTGTCTATGTTAAGGAAGTGCCTGAGAAATCTAATTCAAGCGGAACCTGAGGAACATGTTGTTGTTCAATCAAATTTAAGTTACGAAGAAAGACAAGTGCAGATTTTGGATTCAAGAATTAAGGAACTAAGGCACAAAAAAATTCCACTTGTTCAAGTGTTATGGTCGAATCATTTGACTGAAGATGCTACTTGGGAACGAAAAGAAGACATGGAAGCTAAATACCTGGAATTATTTCATTAGCTGAAATTTTGAGGACAAAATTTTAATTGGGGAGGGGGGGAGGATGTAACACCCCGATATTTTAAGTTGGATAACCATCAGGGTATTACCACGAACGTTCTGGAGCATTAAGTTAGGGGTAATTCCGCTAATGTTTCCCTCGTATACGCGATGTAAGTGAAGTGTTGGAGTTCGGAGGACATTACATGGTGTATCTATACGTGTCATCTTATGACATGTATTTATGTGGAAAATGTTATGGAATAGGAGTTAAGTGGGAAAGGAAAGTGAGAAAGGTTGTCCAGGGTGTTTTCGGACGCCTGGGGACGACACTTCAGACGCGTTATGTCGTCTGCAAGTGCATTGCATTGAGTCCTCGATGTTTGGGATGAGTCTGGGGACGCGAGATATCGTCTTGACTTCACTATGCTGTGACGCTTCGGACGAGGTTCCGGACAATGTTGACGAGAAGAACGGCGTCCGCATCGAATTTGTTCTAAATCTGGATAGTTTCAGACGAGTCCGGACTGCTGCGGACGAATTAGAGTATCGTCCGTTTTGCCTCTGTCCAATTTTGGGACACTTTCAGACGCTAGTGCAGACGTGATATGGTGTCCGAAACTTGTGCGGGTACGGATAGGGACGAGGACGCCTTTTCTCGTCCCCGAGAGTGAGTTAGCTTGCGAGAATTAGCCTTGCAGACGGCATGCGGACGAGACCTATGCGTCCACACCCGTCCGAAACAGCCTAGACCTATGAAATTAAATAAGAAGAAAATTGAAGGAAAATGTAGAAAATCGACAGAAACCGACAGGAAGGGACCCAGGTGACGAAAATCGCCCCCTTTACGCCATAGCTGACCTACCCCCTCCCCTATGGTGATCATGGTGTCCCTCCCCTTCCTTCCAGGTCATAGCTCTCCCTTTCCCTCTTTAGTTTTAGTATTCACTTTCTGCGTAAGAAAATCCTGAGAGAGTGAGAGAGAGCTGCGATGATGAGAGTGTCCAGTGAGGGAGGAGTTGTGGGTTGTGAGTGTTAGTGTAGTGGGTGAGCTAAGTGCATGGGTGTGGAGTGTAAGGTGAGCTAAATGAGTGAACTAGGAGTGAGATGCTGAGTGCAGCTCCCTGTAGCTTGTGAGCCGCTGCTGAACGGGGTGAGGAGTGCAGCTGTCCCAGTGTTTAAGTCTTCAAATTGGTAAGGAAAATGAGGTGTTTTGGCCATTGAGGCCCTACACCACAAGTATGGGTGCGTGTGTTTAGTGTAAATGGTTTACTACTAGATGTTAATTTCCTCAAAATGCTTAATGAAGTATGTTGTTTGACTTGAAATGCCTAATAGTAGTACTCAGTAGTTGTTTATAGGTGATGGTTTTCCCTGAATTGGTTTTTGCTTATTGCTGTGGGTTAGTTTTAGGTGATAAATTCGTCTATGCTTGTATGTTTTACTTAGTTGATTTCTCTGTAAGTACTTCTTTGATTTTAGTTTTGTTGTGAAGTATTGAATGAGTTATAGTGAAATAGAGGTAAAGTAGCGAATGTTGAGGAGAAAAGCACGTGAGGATGAGATGAGTAGGAATGAACTACTGTTTCTTTGGCTTATGTTAATTTTATTCTTGCTGTCTATTTCATAAATGTTGTTAGTTAGCCCTCTCTGTTTATGCACATACGCTTAGTTTCCCACTTGTCGTTAATTAGTAAGCATGTAATTAATTAGAGTAATTAAATAGTATGACAATTGACTAATGCATACCACATTAATTTATCAGCATGTTCAATAAATAACTAGCATGCCTAAGTAGCTAATTTAGATGTTTAATTAGTATGTGCAATCAACCAAATCGCATGTTATCTACTTAGCGTAATTAACCTGATTAGCAACCAAGCATGTTAAGAACTACTCTAGTATGTAACTCAATTAGTTGAGCATGTTAACTAACTAAGATAATAATGGTGGTTAACTTAATCGTACCTTACTTGAGTATGTAATTGATTAGAATGATATAGGTATGTTAATTAACTTAACTAGGATAATTGGCTAGAATAATTAGCATGTTTAATTAACCAAAGAGCATGTAAATTAACTAGTCGTAAGTAATAACTAAACCTTGAGTATGTTAATTAACTAAGCATGTTTAATCATCTAAAGAGCAGGTTAACTTAACTAGAGTAATTGATTAGACTCAAGCATGTAAATTGAACTAAAAATGATAATCATAGCATGTAATTAGTATAATAAATCAATTAGTATGTTCACTTACTTAAGCATGAAATTAATTAGGATACTCAATCAACTAGACTCACGTTGATCCATCAGCACAACAAAACTAATTAGAAGTATAATTGAAATCTTTCCTTGAGCATGTAACTAACTAATGGTAATCGATAATCTTTTGATTGAGCATGTAATTAGTTAGAATAACTAACTAGCTTAATAGTCAAAGTCGTCTTGAGCATGTGACTCACCTAGGATAACTAATAAGGATAATCACTTAGAATAATGAATGTAGAAAGCATGTAAATGGAATAAGAAGTTAATTAGGATAGTTAGCATGATTAATTTATAGCATGTCCCGATTTCCTGTTTCATTTACTGTGGCTGTATTTCCTTTATGATTCGCTATGTAAGTTTCTTAATGTTCGTTTCATGCTTTCCATATGTGTTTCGCTGTTTCTAATTAAGCAATTTAATTGTTCTCCAATATGCGCTTTCCATTATGTTATTCAATTATCGTCAGTTACTTTCGTTTATGCGCACTTCAATTCCTATGTATGTTATGTTGTGAAGCATCATGCATCATGATAATAGAAACAAAGTAGGGAGTACCCTATCGGGGTGGTACTCACATGTATTGTGAGGAAAAATAATAAGGAAAAGACGAAAGAAAAGAAAAGGGAGTTGAGGGCGGATGGATAGATAGGTCTAGTCTGCAATCTAGCTGAAGCCCACCCTTACCGGCTATGGGAGCTCTAGATTATAAGTAGGAGACTATGTCCGACTAGCTATACCATTCCATATAGGTCCTCCAATCTCCAGCTCGAAGTACGAGTAAAGAACGAATGAAAGAACAAAATGTAATGAAAGAATTGGTTTGGATGACCCCCATACCAAATGAACTAAAGAGAGTCATAAACATAATGCATTAACCCTTTTTTCTTACTAAACCTTTGGGCTTACAGTTGCTTGTGGTGTAGATGTAGGTACGAGTACGCTAGGACAAATGCATGGAACTAGAAGTTAAAGTGAAAGACAATAATCAAATAGTAAAGCAGGGATGAAGGGATTGCACGCACGAGGGATGCTCATGGCTGGCTAGACATAACAAGGGTAACAGAGAAATGGTTTTAATTAAGTTTTCTAAGTTGCAATTAACATAAGTTTTATTTAAAGTGTATTTAACTTGGTTAGTCCTTTCATTCAAATGATTAACGCTTCTGCTAAGTTTCTAAATGATGATTTTAATTACGCTGCCACTATGTTTTCAAATGGTTTTATTTTAACGCTTCCGCATAGCTTTACTAAAGGGGGATTTTATAACGAGTTTTACGAATGGTCAGTAGCGATCCAGTTTAGTGTCGCACTCTGATACGTTTTGTTTTAAAAAGAAAATTTTCAAATTTTCACGCATTTCAAGGAATTACGAAAACTCGGGTCGTTACAAAGGATGTAATGCCCGGGGTATTTGGTTTCGTGTAAACATTTGGATTAAGATAAAATGTAATATATTGGTCATTGTCAACCTGCCACACCTTACTATTGGTAGTCTTAAATAATGAATTTATAAGAATAAGGTTATATGTTATTAGGAAATAAGAATTTTATAATTGTAATCGAATATTTTTACAACATTCTAGTGGTCAGATGTCGCAGTCGATCGGCAACTGACATCGATCGACTGGCTCGATCGACCTACGAATTTGGAAGCTAAATTCACGGTTGATCAATGCATTGGCAGTCAGTCGTCCAAATAGGAATCGATCGACCAGCCATCTGAAACATTTTATGAAACGATAACCGTCGCCTGGAAGCTTCAAGGTCCGACTCTTGATGCTTTAGATGGTGTCTAAACATTTCTCTTCTTGGCTTTTCACCTTTGTAGGGAGGCTAAAGGGTCATCTGGGGCGTTGTATAAGTAAAGTGTGTGTGTTAGAAGTTTTTCCTTCTGAAAAAACTGGTGAGAGTGTTTTTCTGTGTGTTGGAGTTTTGTGAGGCGTCTCAATAGTGAGGAGGGCTGTTGCTGTGGAAAGTGAAGAGAATGGTTAAGCGAGGTAAGGAATAACGTGTGTGATTTGTCCGTAAGGACCTACATCACAGGAGTAGGAGTCGTTGTGTTTCTCTATAAATTTTCATGCCTGTTCATGCAGAATATTGTTCTTTCATGGTCTACTGCTCATAATCTTTACTGCCTGGTTTCTTGGATCTATCCTTTGTGATATTAAGTCTTCGTTAATAGGTCCTTACTTATTCTGTTCTCTGTTGTTTTGATTGCTAAGGGTGTAGATGATAACAGACTGAAGCTTATAGCATAAAGATGAGTTCTGCTCTGCATGAATTGTCGTTATTCCTTGCAAATATTATCTCTGTGATGGATTTTGCTTAAATGTTTCTCCTGCATGATTTTCCTATGATGTTTCCTTCTTTGAGTAGCTTCAGTTCATGGGATCTTGGTTGTTTGGGTTTGTTAATATTCTGGATGATATAAAATAACCTGTTAATACCAATTGGCAAAGAAATAGGTTCTGCATGGTTTTGGTTTGGTTTCTTAAGCATGCTCTCTGCAAATATATGAACAGTAATATTATGTCCAGTGTTCTTTACCATCAACTATGCCCCCATATGCTCTCAGTAAACCGATGTGTTAACGGAATGAACCCTAGAATAAAATAAGTGGTAATAATTCTTTAGAAATATAGGCTGTTGTAGGTGAGTTTTTCCATATATTGTTCTCTGCATAATTTAAGGTATGAATAGATATGTTCTCTGTCGGCAATTTTCTTCTAGTATTACTCTTTGTGTGATCTTTTTAAATGATTAAAATATATGGACATGTGTTGATTAATAATAGATAAAGCCTTGATGAAGAGATAGCTCACTGTAAGGTAATGGTTCCTTGTGATTACTAAATTGTAGTGCAAGAGATATGTTAATTGTTATTGTTCTGCTATTAAAGTTGTTAATTATACTTGGTGACCGTTTAATTTCATAGTTCTCAAAATGAATCTTGTTAGTTTCCTATTTTGGGCGAAATAGCATCCTTAGTGTTAAATTGTAGTTGAAGCATGATTGTATTAATTGTTTGTTAGTTGTTTGTAATATTGTTTGCGATATATAAACTGTTGTGTGACATTCATATAGGCATGTCTTAAGATTGCATATCATGCATTGTACGGAACTAATAATGAAGATAATAAATGTTGTTTTCTATGTGGGTTCGAAAACTGAAGAGGTTGCTCTCATGTAGAAAACAACCAGTTTAGGTAAGTTCGAAAACAAAAGAGGTTGCTCTTACTCAACGGGTGGATGAGTTCGGAAACTGAAGAGGTTGCTCTCACCCCAAATTATAAATAACCCATTTGGGTGAGTTTGAAAACGAAAGAGGTTGCTCTCACTCAACGGGTGGGTGAGTTCGAAGACTGAAGAAGTTGCTCTCACCCAAAATTTAATATACGTAAATGTAAGTGGATTCATTTTTAGTGAGTTCAGAGATTGAAGAGGTTTCTCTCACGTAAAAACGAATTCAAGTGGTGAGTTCAGAAACTGAAGAAGTTGCTCTCACCCAACTTACAAATATATCAAACTAATGCATGTAGAGTTGTTATAAATATGGCATCTGCATTTCATTTATATTCTTTACTGGGCAATAGGCTCATTATTCCTCCTGTGATGTAGGTATTGATTGTGATCAAATCGAGATGAATGTGGAAGAAGTGTGATGCGATACAAACTTGTGTTACCATGCGCGGATCGACCTCTTGGGTTATGGCTCAAAAGAATAAAAAGTTGTTTAACTTGTATAAAGACTCTATTTATGGTTTTAAGTATTTTAATTGTGTTGTTTTTGCAAAACAGTTAAATGTTTTTATTATTCCGCGTAACATACTCTGATGTTTTTCCTTAAGTATATTTTAAATGAGTTTTAAAATGTTCAAAATTTTTATGAAAATGCATAAATGGAAATGAGATGTTACAATTATGGAATAAATGTGTTTACTATGAAACTTCCGCTGTTTGTTACTCTGAGACTCCCCTTCCAACATCGTTTCCGCGAACCCAATCTTTTGCACGGACATGTATCCACTGCATTTTCACATAAGCTGCTGTCCCAAACACACATGTTTATGTGGAAACCTATCTTCCACTGACTCAACCGATCCATTGTGTCCACGGAAAGAACTCTGGCTTAACTCCATGAGGAGAAGCATCTCATTGAGTTGTTCATCGCCTCCAAACGGCCTGAACCTCCTCACAACTTAAATTTGTTCTACACGTCGAGACACCCCACGATTTTTGAGTTCTCGGGCACTAAACCTAACTAAACAAGAGACTCAACTCACCGACACAACAGAGACGAAGGAAAACTTACCCTTGGAGTTCCTTCATGGTTGAATAAGTGTTAAAGTCTTGCGAGTGATTTCCAAACACTCACCATTGCCGAAAATGCTCACCTCACTCTCGGCGCTGTTCACTCTCGTTAGTAGGGGTGGGCAAGAATCGACCCGGAACCCCAGCTCGGTTCTGGTTCTGTTCCAGTTCTCGGTTCCTACATTTTTAAATGGTTTCGGTTTCGGTTTTTTGTTTTATGTGTGGTTCGGTTCTCGGTTCTGTAAACCAAGAACCGAGAACAGTATTATGTTAAAACACCTTCTGTTGTGCACATAAAACACCTCGTGAGCTGAAGCTCCCTTTCCTTTTGATTTTGCCGAAGCTTTGGATTCGCCGGAGCTCTTTGTTGCTCCCAATTGCTCTAATTTTTTGTTCTTCTCTTCATTCTTCATCGAATTGGATCTCGAATAAGGTGCCAAAAACACGGCGGAGCTTTTTCCGTCACTATTGCTTCTCCGAAGAAGATCACAAAGTCTCCACTTCTTTGATTGCGATGAAGAAGATCCGGTCGACTTACTCTTCTTACACCTCCCCTCTGCCACTGCTACGGTCTTAGGAGTCCACAAGCAATATGTTCCTGGAGGAATTTCGTCCATTTCATCCGCCTCCGACGATGAAGCCGACGGAGGATTGCGATCTCCTAGGATGAGCTGCTTTAATGAAATCTGAATCGCTCTACTACCTTCACTATCCCTATCACTAAATTCTCGATCCATACGATTCTCCAATACGCCATGATTGAAGATCGGAAAAGCCGGTTTGTTTTCCCGAAGCCAAATGAATTCAAAATCGTCCTCTTTCTGGCATTCATCTTTAATTTCTTCGGAAACCAGAGAATGATCTTTACCAGAAATAAAGCAGTGATCGGAATCATCAAAACCTCTGGAATCTCCTGAAAATCCATCAATGGAGTAGCTGCTGAAGCTTGGACATAATCGAACCTCAAATCCTTTTTCTTCTACCATTGTTCAAAGTGAAAAATCTCCACATGAATCGAACCGAAGGATGGAGATGCTATTTATATATTGCAGACCAGTGAGTAGGGGTGGGCAAGAACTGACCAAAACCGAGAACCGACATGGAACCGCAGCTCGGTTCCAGTTTCGTGTCCGGTTCCATGCGGTTCCGGTTTCGATTCCTTCTTCTCGGAACCGAGAACCAAATGGTTGGTTCCAAGAGGTCCGAAAATGGAATCGAGAACCGATTTGCCCACCCCTACTCGTTAGCAGCATTGTTTTACTGTAGCTTGCAGCAGCAAATGAGTGAAGATTGGAACTAGGGTTTCCTTTACACTTTATACCAATTTACTCATTTGTCCTTAGATATTCACATTATTTACGAATTGACTTTTTGTCCGAGACTTTATACGTGGCCAAATTTGATTGGATCACAAGAATTCGGATTACCACAAAATATTTGACTAAGGTGACGTGGCGAGTCTATGTTGCAAAAATTTTAAATTTCATGTAAAAATTTCTGATTCTACACACAGAAGAACACTTTTATTTCAACAATTAACATTACAAAGACAACAATATAAGAATACCACGGATTCGGAACATCTCTCTGAACAGATAACAATTTTCCATACACAGAATACAATGAATCCCCAAACTGTTCTCTCTCCCCTCTAGAAACCACTCCAAACTGTCGTCTATTAGTCTCTTTAATTTCATACTTTCATACGAACAATACTTCCATTTTTCCAAAATCAATTAACGTCGTTTGATTCAACCAACCGTTATGTTTAATTATGGATAAACAAACCTTTATGTTTACCTTGATCCATGCTTTTCGTTGATGTAAACGTTGATCCGGAAAACGTTTTCTCGCCTTGAACCTTTTTCCTTAATATTTCCCTTTGATGATTAAGGGAGAATGTATGAACTCTTTAATTTTCTCCATTCTGTTCTTCTCTGGTGGAGATGGCGTTCAGAGAGAGAGAAGACTTTCAAAGATATGAAGCCAAATGCCAAACGTGTGTTGTTAATGAGAAAGAGAGAGAGCCCTTATTAAGAAGAGAGAGTGTGTCATTAAGAAGGAGAGAGATGAATAAGAAAAAAATGACATGTCTCCCTCCTTTTCTCTCTGGAATCCATAAGACTTAAATGGAAAGAGAATGACAGAGATAGATGAGAGAGAGTTTTTGTCTTTTTTAGGAGTTTTATTTTTTTCTCCTTCTTTGATGTATCCTTTCTCTCTCCTCTTGCTTAGCATTTATATCAAAAAACATCACCGTGCAAATCTCAAATAAGAGATTTAATGTCTTTACATGTCAATTTACCTTTTTGCCCTTCATTTTACAGGGAATTACGTAAATATCATTTCATCTCTTTTAACCATACATTATTTACTTTAATAAGGTCAAGGTGATGGAATTAAAACTCAATCAACTTAATTCTTTTATGCTTAACAATCATCACATTAAGCACCTTAATATTAAGTCAATACATTTTAATTAACATAGACCACATTTATAGATTATTAGAAAATAATCTAATAATCTCCCACTTGGGCTATGTTATATTAACTTTAATAAAATTGATTTTCAGCTATTACTTTTTCAGTTGTCACAACTTTCATTCACAATTCATTTCTATAGTATACCATAATGTGAAATTAACAATTGTTCTTTTCATAATGAATTGTATAATCGGATCATGGCAGTCACAAGTCTGTAATGACGACATGATTCTTTCCATGTATCAGAAATTAACACAATTAATTAATTCTTTAATTGAGGAATACTATATATATACCTTTCAACTTTATCTTTTCATAAAGTTTATCTTATTTTTCATAAACAACTTTAATTGTATACACCATTCTATGAAAAATAAACACGCATACAAAAATATTTCCTTAATGAATTCAAAAGTGTAATAAGATACAAGTTATGATATTACAATCACATGTACAAAGATTTGTCACCTAAACTCATCCTTTCAACATGTTCTTTAAAGGCTTTGGGGGCAATCCTTTGGTTAATGGATTCGCTATCATCAAACTTGTACTTATACGCTCTATACACACCTTTTGTTTTTGTATCTCTTCTTTGACTGACAAGTACTTTAAATCCATATGTTTTGCTCATTTCGAGTACTTGTCATTCTTCGAGAAGAATACAGCTGCAGAATTGTCACAATAAATTTTCAGCGGTATATCGATATTGTCGACCATTCCTAGACCCTGAATTAAGTTCCGCAACCATAATGCTTGAATTGTAGCTTCAAAACATGCTACAAATTCTACCTCCATAGTGGAAGTAGCAATCGAAGACTGTTTTCCACTTTTCCATGATACGACTCTACCGACTAATAGGAACACATAACCGAATGTAGATTTCCTCAAGTCTACACATCCGCTATAATCTGAATCCGAATATCCAATCACCTCAAGATGATTTGATTTTCTGTACGTGAGCATGTAATCCTTTGTTCCTTGCAAATATCGAAGGACTTTCTTTGCAGCTTTCTAGTGATCCATTCCTGGGTTACTTTGATATTGGCCCAACATCCCTACTGCAAAACTGATGTCTGATTGAGTACATGTCATTGCATATATTAAGCTTCTTATTGCTGATGCATATTGAATAGATTTCATTTCCTTACGTTCCAAATCACTTTTCGGACATTGTATTTGATTAAACTTGTCTCATTTCTGAATTGGAGCAACATCAGTGAAACACTTATCCATTCTGAATCTCTCAAGAATTTTATTGATATATCATTTCTGAGACAATCCTAGCAAACCTTGCTGTCTATCACGGAATATTTTTATTCCAATTACATAGGCTGCCTCACCCATATCTTTCATTTCAAAATTCTAAGAGATAAAAGTCTTTACGTCATGTAACATTCCTTTATCATTTGCAACAAGAAGAATATCGTCAACATACAATACCAGAATACTAAACTTGCTTCCACTGACCTTCATATAGATACACCGATCAACGGTGTTCTCTATAAAACCATACGACGTAATGGTATTGTTAAACTTAATATACCATTGTCTGGAAGCTTGTTTTAATCCATATATTGACTTATTAAATTTACACACTAACTTTTCATTTCCAGGAGATGAAAATCCTTCATGTTGATTCATATACACTTCTTCCTCTAAGTCACCATTCAGAAAGGAGGTTTTTACGTCCATTTGGTGAAGCTCTAAATCATAATAAGCTACCAAAGCCATAACTATCCTTAAAGAGTCATTCTTTGAAACTGGAGAGAATGTCTCTTTATAGTCAATGTCATTTCTTTGAGTGTAACCTTTGGCGACAAGTCTGACCTTATACCTTTATATGTTACCTTTCGAGTTACATTTGGTTTTGAAAATCCATTTACAACTAACACGATTCTTTCTTTCAGGTAATTCTACAAGTTCCCAGACTTTATTGTCATCCATCGATTGCAACTCTACTTTCATAGCATTCAACCACTTTTCAAAATTATTACATTCTATGACTTGTTTAAATGAATCTGAATCTTTGTCATTACTCAAGTCGCATTCCTCTTCAAGTGAATAAATCACATAATCATCAAAAATTGCTGGTCTTCTTTACTTTATGGACCTTCACAATTCTGGTTCTTGTGATGGTTTACTTACGACTTGATCATCATTAATATGCTCATCATTGACACGTTCACTTTGATTGGTTTGAATATTCATATGTCGTTTCGGTATGTTGTTGGACTGTGATACAACAAAAGGAATGACAACTTGATGAGAATTACTGGGTGTTGTTTCCTCCACCCGATTCTCTTGAATATTCACCTTTCATGATTCATCACTCCCCCTGAACTCGCCATTCTCAATGAATCGAGCATTTCCAAATTCAATTATTCTTACACTATTCTTTGGATAGTAAAATATGTACCCTTTTGACTTTTTCGGATAGCCGATAAAATAACCACTGATGGTTCTTGCAATGAGTTTCTTTTCATGTGGATTATATATCCTTACTTCCACTGGACAACTCCAAACATGGATATGTCTCAAACTAGGTTTCCTTCTCGTCCACAGTTCATAAAGTGTCTTAGAAACTGCCTTACTAAGAACCTTATTCAGCAGATATGCAGCGGTTTTTAAATTGTGCATCCACAACGATAAAGGTACATCACTTTGATTCATCATACCTCTAACCATTTCGATAAGAGTACAATTTCGCCTTTCAGCGACACCATTTTGTTGTGGTGTTTCCGGCATTGTATATTGTGCATGAATGCATCAACTTTCGAGAAACCTTGCAAATGGACCTTTGTTTTGTCCATTTTCATCGAATTTTTCGTAATATTCACCACCTCTATCAGACTTCACTACTTTTAGTTTTCTATCTAACTGTCTTTCCACCTCATTGATGCATATTTCTATAACATTCATCGCTTGAAACTTTTCATGCAGTAGATACAAATAGCCATAACATGAGAAGTTATCGATAAATGTGATAAAATATTTTTCACCACTCCATGAAGAAGTGTCGAATGGACCACATATGTCAGTGTATATCAATTCTAAAAGTTCATTACTTCTTGTAGCAGGCTACTTTGATGTGTGTTTAGTTTGCTTTCCTTTAATGCAATCTATATACATGTCTCAGTCATTTAAATCTAGTTGAGGTAAAATATTACTTTTCATTAACATCAACATCCTTTCTTTAGATATATGACCTAGACATTTATGCCATAATGAAACAGAACTTTCATTTGTTGCATTACGTTTAGTTCCAATCATATGATTAACATTAAACAGGGAATCAAAATATTTAGCATCAAGATTGAAACAGTACAAACCATTCTTTAAAATGCAGAACCATAATAGTATTTTTGTTTGTACAAAGAAAATACACCATTTCCAATCTCAATGTTAAATCCTATATCATCCAACTTTGCAACAGAAATTAAATTCCTAGCACATTCAGGAACGTAGAGACACTTTTCTAAATCCAGACGATATTCAGTATCCATGATCAATATATACATCCCAATTCGTGTCTTCTTTTTGTTTCCAATATACAGGAATTTTTCATTCCCGTTTATGGGCTAGATCGAAAGAAATCCCTGTGTAACATTAGATATATGAGTAGTAGCTCCAGAATCTAACAACCAAGTATTACTAGGCAATTCTATAATATTTGATTCAAAACATACTGAAACAAATAGTGTACCTTTCTTTTCGAACCAAGCTTTCTTTTCGGATAATCTTTCTTGATGTGTCCAGCTTTGTTGCAGAAGTAGCATTTAATCTCTTTTCAGATATGACCATCTTTTATCTTT
The DNA here is from genome assembly GCA_022433065.1 of Begonia loranthoides. NCBI lineage: Eukaryota > Viridiplantae > Streptophyta > Magnoliopsida > Cucurbitales > Begoniaceae > Begonia > Begonia loranthoides. The sequence continues at coordinate 25,983,382 of CM039480.1, read as the reverse complement.
AATTGGCCTTTTCCGTTCTATTTGTTCTTTTTACTCGACTTTCCTTTGCTACTAGTGACTTTCTTCAAAAACGTTAAATGAGCGGTATGGTTCTTTAATTTCTTCAACCTCCCTTCTTGTTGAATTAACGTGGCCTTAATTTCTTGAAACTTCCATTCTTCTTTAATGGTGTTATAATTCACTTGGAACTGGCCAAATTCAAGAGGAAGTGAGTTGATGATGAATTGAACCAAGAATGATTCACTTACATCCATACCCAACGTTTTCAGCCTTGTTGCCAAATTGGCCATGCTCGTTACATGATCATGAATGGGTTGAGACCAATCAAATTTCTTGGTCGTCAACTCACTCATCAAATTCCCCACAATGGACTTATTCGTAATGTCCGATTTGGAATATGCCTTTATTTTCGACTTGAAATCCTTTGCGTCATTCGTCTTTAGCATGGATGACTTAACATTTTCAGTCATTGTCATTTTCATCAAGCTTAAACTCAGCCTATTAGACCGCTCCCAAGTCTCACTGTATGACTTATCAGCATCTGTACTGGTCTCATTAAGGGCTGGTGGTCTATCACAAACTAATGTCAGGTCTAAATCCAATAGACAAGTTGAAACTTGATTTGTTCAGACCAATCAGCATAGTTCAGACTATTGAATTTGAGTAGTGCATTACCAGAGGCGAATAAATTCTTTGAAGCTGCAAAATATAATACATGTTCATTCATTAATTTATTCGAATTCAGATAACCATAATTTATCTATTTATGTTCACCTTTGGGTAATCTTTAAAAATTAAAACAATCATTGATGTTATTATTTATACTTTACTAGACTCATAAACATATTTAATGCAATATATTTAATATCTTTGGATATTTAAATATATTAATCAAATATGTAAATGTGTCACTTAAATATTATTAATTATAACCATTGGTCGACCTTTGGGTGACCTATTAGTTTTTCAATTAATAATTTCCTTTCAATAACATCACCATAATTATTACCGTAATTAAATGAATAAATTGCACAATTTAATAGTGATCATTTCAAACTATGTCACTTTGGTGACTACTAAGTTTATACATATCAATATTTAATTGAGTCAATTTTCCTTTATTTCATTTATTTTAACTTTTATTTTTATGTCACTATCATCTTAAATGGACAATTAAAATTACAGATTCAATTCTTACAAGAATAGTAAATATATAAAAAATGAATTTGTAATAATTGAAAACAGTTTAGTCCAAGTGGCCACCTACATGATTCATTGTGTGTGAGTGCTTGGGTTTGAACCTCCATTATTTCTTTGGCCATTTTCTTTTATTTTAATAAATTAATAGCCATGCAGAACCTTAAACAATCCAGTAGCAATTAATCTTTTTGCAGAAACAATTTATGCATCAAAATCATTTTTTTTTTGTAGAACCAATTATGCATCAAAATCAATTTTTACGCAGAACAATTATTCTAAACATTTGCTGAACTTTTATGCATAATCAATTATGCAGCAAATAATTTTAGTACAGAAAATTATGCAGCAAAGAAACGCAACAACTATTATGCATAAACGATTATACAGCAAAATTAACCTTTATGTTCAAAACAATTGCAAAATAACTTTTATGTTCAGAATTATTATGCAGCAATTTTCAACTTTTATGTAGAAACGTTTATGCAAAATAATGCAGTAACGAAATGCATTAAACTCTTGTTCATGGCAAATCAAAACTTGATTACCGTGCTCTAATACTAATTGTTAGTTTATTTAATTTCATACTTTCATACGAACAATACTTTTATTTCCCCAAAATCAATTAACATCGTTTGATTCAACCAACCATTACGTTTAATTATGGATAAACAAACCTTTATGCTTACATTGATTAATGCTTTTTGTTGATGTAAACGTTGATCCGAAAAACGTTTTCTCGTCTTGAACATTTTTCCTTAATATCTCCCTTTGATGATTAAGGGAGAATGTATGAACTCTTTAATTTTCCCCTTTCTGTTCTTCTCTGGTGGAGAGATGGGAGAGAGAAGACTTTCAAAAAGATGAAGCAAAATGCCAAACGTATGTTGTTAATGAGAAAGAGAGAGATCCCTTATTAAGAAGAGAAAGTGTGTCATTAAGAAGGAAAGAGGTGAATAAGAAAAAAAAGACGTATCTCCCTCCTTTTCTCTCTAGAATCAATAAGACTTAAATGGAAAGAGAATGACAAAGATAGATGAGAGAGAGTTTTTATCTTTTCTAGGAGTTTTAGTTTTTTTTCTTTCTTTGATATATCCTTTCTTTCTCCTCGTGCTTATCATTTATATCAAAAAACATCACCGTGCAAATCTCAAATAAGAGATTTAATATCTTTACATGTCAATTTACCTTATTGCTTTTCATTTTACAGGGAATTACGTAAATGTCATTTCATCTCTTTTAACCATACATTATTTATTTTAACAAGGTCAAGGTGAGGAAATTAAAACTCAATCAACTTAATTCTTTTATATTTAACAATCATCACATTAAACACCTTAATATTAAGTCAATATACTTTAATCAACATAAACCACATTTATAGATTATTAAAAAATAATCTAACATTGTCTTCCTGAAAACCCATAACTTCCACTAATTTTAATAAAATAACTACAATTCGCTGGATTGCCTTGTGTTTAATCGAAATTGAGGTTGTGGATAACCATTTGTCTGTCGTTCCGTTCTCGTACTACTATCGCATTCTTTATGTGAAACCGGAGGCTGTAGTCTGATTTTCTACCCTAGTAGTCTCGAGCTTTGTTGAAGTTTCATAGTAAAATTCTTTCTTTTACGCCAAGAGGTTTGTAAAAGAGAGCGAGAGAAGAGTGAGTGAAATAGAAAGAGGGAGAGAGAGAGAGTGATTTAATATTCATAAAGTAGTTGTGGCTATAGCCATGGTTACAGGAAGAAGATTGAGATAGAGAGAGAGATCCATTATTTATGTAGTAGTGATGATCATAGGCATGGCTACAGAAGAGAGAGGACAGAGAGGGAGAGAGAAGCAATGGTTACAGGAAGAGAGAGAGAGAGATCAAGGGAAAGCCTGAATCACTGACTGAATAGCTTCAATGGCAGTGACAGAGTAACGACTAAATCCAGCCTGATGGAGCAGATAGGCCCACTCCTTGAGGGTCCTCTCCCTGCCATTGGAAGTATGCGCCATTATAACCAAATCAAGCATCAATCTTGCCCCACATAGCTTGCTCTCATCCCCTTCTTCAATCACTGCTTCCACAATTATCACCTTCCCTCCTTCTGGAATTGCTTCCTTGCATTTCTTCAGTATTTTTATGCACTCTTCGTCTCCCCAATCATGCAGAACCCACTACATTTTTTGCATTGAAAAAATAGATAAAAATGAATAAAATGTAGCATCTAAAACTTGGTTTTAACAACCCTTCATTTATGTCAAGTAGTTGTGGGTTTCTTGAGTCAAGGAAGATTAAGATCGGAGATTTGACCATCATGTTCTTCACACCAGTCACCTAGTTAGTCATAAATTATTTTTTTTAGCAAAATTACAGTTGTGTTTTGCGGCTTCACTAACATAGTAAAATAGTAATTGTCTTGATAAAATTCCTCGAATATTTTATGTTTTTCAATGTTAATGGTCATTTTAACACACCCTACTTACCATATTTCAATTGATTTCAAAAGGACTCAATTTCACCCTCAGATTTGAACATAAATCTCAACTGAACTAATTTCTAGTCTTTGAAATCAATTGTGATATCGAGTTTGTGCGAAAAATCAAGGGAATTAAAACAAGTAAAGTAGGTTAAAAGTGATAAAATATGAGACCTTTGTTGAATTTTATTAGAATATGGATGATATTACTAGGGGTTCAAAATACAATTAGAGTTTTGGTTAAAGAATAGTTTATAATATTAGTTGTATATGACTCTTAAAGTACAAAGTATAAATTTTACTCTACCCTAAATTTGAAGACGGAGTAACCATGAATATGAATTAGAAGGCAATAAAATAGACTGTGATATCTTGTATTATATGTTTTCAAGGCTAAAAGGTGAGTGCAAACTTTTTTAACGGTGGAGTCCAACGATTAGATCTAAAATGCAGAAGAAACTGACCATGAGGAAAGCAGCGTCAGCCTCAGGCACAGATTCAAACATGTCGCCGCTGATGTTCTCGACGCCCTCGCATTCCGGCGAAGCGGCCACGACGTGTGGAAGATCAAAGTTGATGCCTCGAATCCCCGGACACGCCTTCACCAAAGCGCGCAGAGCAGTTCCATTGCCGCCTCCCACGTCGACGATAGACTTAACCCCATCAAATAAACCAGCGCAGCCCTCAACCACCGCAGCCACCGAAACCCTCGCTGAACAAGCCATCGCCTGGTTTATCAGTTCACTGTGAGCAGGGTTCGCCGCCGCGTAGCTCCACAGGTCCTCGCCGTGAGCAGATTCAAACGCCGTGAGGTCTCGAGAAAGAATACGGGCGCTTAGGTGGTGCCACGGTGCAAGCATGACTGGGCTAAATTCGAGAAGAAAAAGGGGCGCCATGCTGGTTTCTCCTGTTTTCATCAGCAAATGAGAAATGGGCGTTTGGGCATATCTTACGGCGGCCGAATCACAGGCGGGAAGCTGTTTGAATATACCGTGGTGAACCAGAAGCCGCATGATGCGGTGGAGGTGGAAGGAGGAGGCGGTGGCTCCAACTGCGGATGAGAGCTGCGAGAGTGTCATTGGTTCTCCATGGCTTTCAATGGCATCGGCTATTCCCAACTCAATGGCGCACTTCACCGCCGCCATTTCAACGAACCCAAATAAGTAGTTCCATACTTGGGCTTTTGCCTGTTCATGTTCATCATCTTCTTCATCTTCCTTCTTGCGTCTTGCTTCTCTCATTGTTTCCTCCATACTCTCTGCAACAATTCCTGACTCCTGTTCTATCGTATTTAATAACAAGTTACAAATATTTTATTAACCAATAAAATGAAAAACCAATCATCGTAATATAATATTAATCACAAACTAATCATTGTACTTTTTTATTAACAAATTAGCCACCTACCTATAAAAAAATATCGCCACAAATATCACTGTCACATTTACCATTAATGATCACGATCTGCTGCGGATTGACCACGATCCCTGGTGGATCGATAAGAAGGAAATTTGTTTCTTTCATCTAGTGCGATGGTGAATCTTTTCAGATTGATAATTCTCTAAATTTTCAACAGTTTTGGACGCTTGAGAACTCATTTTCCATCATTTTTTCGCAATGTACATGTATGAGAGATCTGTTTTGTCATTCAGTGCATATCAGAGCAGATTCGGCTGAGAAAAAAATGAGATCGTTTATTCGAAAACTTTGGAAGGCCATAACTTTATGCTCAGTCGATCGATTTGGACGAATTTTTTTTGATTTCGCATAACTTTTCGAGATCTATGCACCGGCAAGCTGCCGAGGGCAGCTTTTCCCACTTTCAAGGGTTAAAAATGCTTCTAAGTCCTTCAATTTCCCTTACACAATTCAAAACCGTGAAGCTCCTCTCGTTTTCCTACCCGAATCTGCTCTGATAAGCACCGAATGAAAAAAAAGATGTTTCCTACCTGTGCATTGCGAAAAGAGAATGGAAAACGAGTGCTCAAGCGTCCAAAGCCGTTGAAAATTAAGAGAATTATCGTCATGCAAATATTCATCGTTTCTCTAGGTGAAAGAAATGAATTTCCTTCTTATCAATCCGCCGTGGTTGTGGTCAACCCGCCGCGGATCATCATCAATCCCCCACGGTTTGTCGTCAAGCCTCTGCGGTTGGTTGTCAAGCCTCCGCGGTTAGTCGTCAAGCCCCTGCGGATCAAAATCAAAGCGTTTAATGGCAAACGTGACAACGAAGTTAGCGGCGACTTTTTTCCATAGCTCAGTGGTTAATTTGTTAGCAAAAATAGTTTAGTGGTTGACTTCTCATTAATCATAAAGTACGATGGTTGGTTTGTCATTTTCCCAAACCGATCACATGATGAGTTTATAATTTAATTTAAATAAAAAAACATTTATATTATACTTTATTTCGTCTATAAATTTCATATTGACGACAAACTGCGGCGGATTAACGACGAACCTGCAGTGGATTGAAGAAGATCCACCGTGGATTGACCACTATCCGTAATGGATTGACCACAATTCATGGCGGATTGATAAGAAGGAAATTTTTTTCTTTCACCTAGTGCGACGATGAATCTTTGCATATCGATAATTGTCTCAATTTTCAATGGTTTTGGACGCTTGATGACTCATTTTCCATCATTTTTCGCAATGCATAGGTAGAAGATATTTGTTTTGTCATTCGGTGCATATCAGAGCAGATTCGGTAGGAAAAAATGAGATCATTTCCTCGAAAACTTTGGAAGGCCATAACTTTGTGCTCAGTCGACTGATTTGGACGAATTTTTTTTTGATTTTGCATAATTTTTCGAGATCTACACACTGGAAAGCTCCTAAAGGCGGATTGTCCCACTTTCGAGGGCTAAAACGCTTCTAAGTCCTCCAATTTCCCTTACACAATTCAAAACCGTGAAGCTCCGCACATTTTCCTGCCCGAATCTGCTCTGATAAGCACCGGATGAAAAAACAAATGTTTCCTACCGGTGCATCGAGAAAATACGATGGAAAACGAGTCCTCAAGCATCTAAAACCGTTGAAATTTGAGAGAATTATCATTTTACAAAGATTCATCGTATCTCTAAGTGAAAAAAATGAATCTTCTTCTTATTAATTCGCCGCATTCATGGTCAAGTCATCGCTGATTGTCGTTTGCGGTGACTTTTTTTTTATATTTCAATGATTAATTTATTAACAAAAATATTTTAATGATTAACTTTTCATTAAGCACAAAGTATGATGATTAATTTGCCATTATTCCGTTCATATTTAATTCGTGCAGACAAGACAATGTGGCATGATTGGATGTGATTTTCTTTTAGGGGTGAGTCCAATAATTTGGTGCCATGATTGTTTCTTGTCGTCCATTACAAACATTTAAAATACAACATTTAGTGTAGAGTTGTTTATTATAAACTATTTTACACATAATGGAAAAACAAAAGGCAAAAAGTTAGATCTTTGCTTGAAAATAAAACAATGATATTATTGAACTAGATCCAAAGAACACGATTTTCTACTTCCACTCATTATACTATCGAATGTTCAATTTAGTAAAATAAAGAGAAATTGACAAATCAAACATTGTACTTTATACTTTGTGATCACTAACAAGTCAACTACTAAATTATTTTTGTTAACAACTTAGTCATTGAAACATGACAAATAGATGGAGCAAACATCGCAGTTACGTTTTTCGTTAAAAAAATTGTCGTTCCACTGTGAAACATTGGCTATTATGTAGCGAAACGTTATTTTTCTACTAAATAGAGTTAAAAGATTACTTCCACTGATATATGAGAAATAGACAGAGCTAACATCGGAGTTATATTTTTTGTTAAAAACGTTATCGTTCCGTTGTGGAACGTTAGCTTTTCCGCAATAGAACATTATTTTTCTACAAAATAAAGTTAAGAGATTACTTTCTGCTGCGAAACGATTACTTTCCGCTGCGGAAAGATAACTTTCCTTTGCAAAAAGTGAAACATTGTTGAAGAGAACTGGCCAACGACAACGGACCAAGAAGAGGAAAGAGAAGATGAGGATGAGAACTGGATGGTGAAATCGAGAGAAGGGTGAGCCATAAGAAGGTGTTTGGAAAACTGAAAATGTGGGAAATTTTTTTGACCACAAGAAGACCATATCGGAGCTTCTCGGAATCGTGTTCACAGTAATATTATTTCAATTATTTAGATTTTAGCATAAAACTGAAATAGAATTAGAATTGCATAGATGTATTTGAAGATGTTTCTTCGCGGGTTCATTTTTATGTTGACAATGTTTCTTCGTAAGTTCAGCGTAATAGCCATGTTTCTTCTGTCTATTTTTCATAATTCAGTGTTTAAGTTGTTAGCAAAAATTATTTAGTGGTTGACTTATCATTAATCACAAAATACAATGGTTGATTTGTTAATTTCCCTAAAAACAATCAGCTAATATATGACACGTTGTTTGCGTAAACATGTTTATAGACATTTATTATTAGTTTTATGGGAAATTAACAAACGACTGCTGCACTATTAACTCAATGATAAGTCAATTACTGAACAATTTTTACTAACAACTTAAACACTAAACTATGACAAATGAACGGAGCAAACATCGTTTTTATGTTTTCTATTAAAAAACTTCATCATTTCTTTGTGAAACATTTTCTTTTCTCTGTGATAATGAACAAATCCATCATCTTCTTAGTAGAAAAACACTGACAAGTTGTAATTCTCCCATGGATAATAAAATAATTCTAAATCATCCGACATCTAAAACATTATATAATTTTTTACAAAATCTTGTGAATTATAAAATTAAAAAAAAAAAAACTAAAATTAACTTATACAGTATCTCAAATTCATTCTACATAGGTATTAGTTCTTTGCTACTGAAAGTTTCTAAATTCATGAGTTATTGCAATTTTTTTCATAAATATTAACTCTTTTCTACTGCGAGTTCTCTAAAACAATATGATCGACTAATTTCCCTCAACTTTAATGACGATGTTTAAATACATTTATTTAGTTATTAATCCTCAAATCTGTAATTTGTTTGCATATTTTATTAGGATTTTGTCGTAAAAAATCAATGAAATGAAATTGTTCAAAGTAACAAATTACCAACAATCCCAAAAGCTTAAGCTTGTGGGTTGAAGAATAATTTAATCATTTATATTTTTTTTTTAACATTCCCCCTCACATGTAGGTCAATGTCTTTTTTTATTGGTCCTTACATGTGGGTATTTTTTCAATGAGAATAATTTTTTAACTTTGTTGAGATTTGAACTTGGAATCTCTAGCTCTGATACCATGACAAATTACCAACAATCCTAAAAACTTAAGCTTGTGGGTTGAGGAATAATTTAATCATTTATATTTTTTTCTTTAACACAGAATGTAAGATAAAACAAATAATTCTCTATTAAACTCAATTCATATAGGAAAGATCGCTGCTTTTCTTCTCAACCATAAATTACATTCCTTTCTTCATCTAATTTGAAGGCCGAGTCTTAAGTAAAAGCTCTAAACCAACTATACAGTGCTAAATTTATCTCAAAATACGACCTACTTATCGCTATTTTGCCAGTAATTAGTCTCTCTCATAACCATTCCCATTTATCATTCTCCCACTAACATTTCCAGAACATAACCATACCTTCTCAAAATCGGCTTGCAATTGCTTTTCTGACTTTACTTCTAGCATGTCCCCGGCTATGTTTGATCTTGAGGATGGCATTCTTCCGGGGCTCCTGATCAGAGGAGGGGAAGAACAGAAGGTCGGAGTGGCAAATGGCGAGCCCTGAGGGGTATTATGGATTGAGAATGGGCTTGGGGACATTCTCTTCTGGATTGGAAGACCTCCTAACCCTCCCCTGCTGAAAACAGACATTGATTCTACTGAAGCACATCCTTTGACTGCATCGTCGGCGTAAAGGACATCATCTATTCTCGCCATTATGTTAAACGCCAAGCTTTCCGTCACCCTTGAATAACTTTCCAAAATTGACTGCCCAATGTCCTGCAGATTTGTTTTAGAGAAGTATATGATCAAACATTAATTTTCATCTCAGTTTGTTTTTCAACTCATAGTGTGAAATAAACAACAATGGCCACGAAGTGATAAAGAAATTACAACCAACTATTAATGAAGTTAGCCTCCCTCTTTCTTTAAGCACATTTATATCACTATTTGCAGATTAAACAGCCTCTAAAAGTTCAACGCCTAACAATTAGGTCAAGGAAATGTACACCAAAATTGTTTCTGGTGGCATCCTGCGACACCATTACAAAATTATGTGCATGAATGTTAGAATTATTTTACATCACTTTCATGCAAAAAAAAATCAAATTTCCTTCTGAACGAACTTTCTAGCTTGATAATCTTCAATGTCACAAAAAGTTCTACCGATAAAAAGACACATTCATCAGCCAGTAATAGACAAGTCTATGTCATGAAATATGACCCCAACTACCACACAACTGTCCTTATTTCATGATCGAGAGTAGAGATTATATCGTCAGCGAATTGTAGAGGGAAAAGGGAATGAAGAAAACACCTTATTATATTGTATCTTGGTCATATCTAGTGCAGTCTGAGGAAGTTCTGGAAATCGCAGCCTCAGACATTGTAACAGCGTTTCAGCTCTTTGGGCCAGAGTATTATTCTTTTCTGTGATAACAGTATTGAGGCTCTTGACCTTACCACCCCAAATAGGCCGTCTTGGTTTAACATGCTTTTTACATTTCTTCTGGTTTTTCTGCTTCCATACATGAAGGGATGCCTCAATTCTATTAACAACTTTCAAAGTATGATGCTCTGAAGAAAGGTCTAAACATTCTAGCAGACGCTCTGGAGAGAATTGTTCATCTGCTACATAATGATAGATAACTTCGCCAAGACATGCTTTTCCACTCTGAGTTAAAAATCAAGCAACAAAGTCATTGGATGGAAAAAATAAACCATTTGGTGTTCGTGATAATAGTGTTGGCAAAATAAGAACTCCAGAAGCTGTTTAGGGAGAAAAGTTTCTGATGAAATTGAAACACTTGCACATAGAAACACTTTTATTTCAACAACTAACATTACAACGACAACAATACAAGAACACACCACAAGTCCGGAAACCACAGATTCGGAACGTCTCTCTACACAATTTTCCATACACAGATTACAATGAATCCCCAAACTGTACTCTCTCCCCTCTGGAAACCACTCCAAACCGTCATCTCCCTGAAAACCCAAAACTTCCACTAATTTTAATAAAATAACTACCTTACACGAAAAGCCAAAGATACCCTAAAACAAATACATAATTAAACTAATATATATTCTTCCTCCACCTCCTCTCGTAAGTTTTCCCAAATAAACCTCCTATAGGCAAATATAACGCCTCAGTTTCCAATATGATATAGCCGTAAAGACTGATAAAAGTAATATCACTACCACCATGCCAATTAATTGTCACCAAGTTTCCAAAAAGTTCTTTTAGCTAGAGAATCAGTTTCATTCACAGTTAAAGTTTCAGCCCGGGAATTAGAGACCAAAGCTACTTTGAAATAGATGTAGGAAGCGAAGCAGAAGTGTTACCTGTAAACCTGCACCTAATCCAACATTGTGAAGGAGGAATAAAAATATTTTTTCACATAAAATTTCCAAAACTTCTAATGAGGAATGGTACCCAGATGAAACACCTTGCCAAAAAAAAAAATCCCCAAACTTGTACTCTCAATCAGAAATTTTCCCAAACTAAAAGAAGGAGAAGATATTTCTTAAATTTCTTAAGGGGTCACCCGTAGTGGACTGTGAATACTAAAAAACAGCTCATCAATAGCAAGCACCAAAGTATCCCAATGCTGGTCCTGTACGTTCCTTACCTTGGGCAATGTCTCCAAATAGGCATTTGGAATCTGCATCTCAGCAAGCACAGAACTATTGATTGCCATAGCCGCTTTCAATATCTGATTCGCACAATCTCGATACTGTTGCAACCTCTTCCTTGCATCCTCAGACAATCCACTAGGTGAAATCTGCGGACATGGAAGCCACCACTTCTCTTCCTGCCTAATTGCAGCCTTCAAACCAGGCATAAAATTGTCAGTTCCATTGGGATCACCCACGGCTATCCCTCTATCAACATACCAAAACTCAGTCTCATGAAACCCATCAAGCATCGCAATTAGCATTGAATCAAGCTTCTTAAGAGCAGGCAGATTCAAATACAAATCTGAGCGAGGTCGAGTGGTCATGACCTCGTAAGTACCCCCACCAGGAAACTGTTGCACTGTGGGGACAAGTTCAACAATCGAATCGCTTACGCATAAGAACCATTCCATTTCCCGCCGCCACATTTCCTTCTTTTGTGGTGAGAGTGGTTCTAACCTCCAAAGCTCGCCAAAAACAGAAGCTGGAAATTTCAATGAAAGTTTAGTCTGCTGCTAATAAAATTACTGTTAACAAATGCATACAAATTCATGCAAGCATAATACTCTGAAAGAAATTAAAGAATATTTAATTGCCTGAGAGATTGGTGATGGCGTTAGAAATAGTTAAGGCACTGCACACTCCTTTCCCTGCCCCGGACATGTCCTCCCCTAGAAGAAGCTTTGCAAATCTTTCTTTCATCATCTCAAACTCTGCACAAGAGAAAAACGAAAGACAACATCTAATTACACAACTGGTCAATTTGGAAAAAATGAGCAATGGAATACTAGCGGGAGAGCATTTTCCCTGCTGCGAGCAAAATTAATCGAGGAAATTCCATTTCGATGCACAAAATTTAGAAAAACTAAAATCTATTGACAAAAGCATTTTCGCCTAAAAAATACGTCCGGATAGGATAGCGATAATCCATCAATTTGAAAATTGCAATACATTGTTGTTGCTATTCTTCTCAGCAACCAAATACAACTTAAGTGCAATATGAACACTGAACTCAAGCAGCCCAAATTTATGCTCCAAACTAAGGAAGTTGAAGTGGCAAATGGAACCAATGACAACAAACGTAATACCAGATACATCAGGGCACCGCTTTTCAGTCTTATCATCCCAGACAGCCACATCCTTTCCTCCAACCACAGGCAACATTACCGAATCCGCAGCGCCAAAGTTGTCAACAACCGGAAGGGGAGACGAGGACATCGAACTTGAAGGTCCTTCGGCGTCGAAGCGGCGGCACGAGAAACTACAGCAACTCTCAGACTCACTAATATCAGCGCTCAAACTGTAGCTACCGCAGCGCTGGCTCTGCTGCTCAAAGCCGTCTTCGGAAGAGACGCTGGACATAACTGACGTAAATCGGACGAGGAGACGGATCTCAGGTGCGAAACATTCAGCGATCCGCAACACATCAAAGTAGTGTGAAAAAAAGGGCTCGCGTGATCGGAACGGCGCAGAGAAAGTGGTGGTGATGGTTCGTGGTACCAGTGGTAGTGGTAACTCATAAAGAGAAAAGCCAGATAAAGCTCCTCAATAGCGCAGGTTCAGTACCACACTGTACTCTCTCTCTCTTCTCTCTTCTCTCTTCTCTCTGCTCTCTTCTCTCTCTTTACTAACAGTGATTTTCTCTCTCTACTTTTTGTCCTGGAGAAGAAGATGGAGATGTATTAAGGACAACTTAATTTCTGTTACTCCTAATTTGTGGATTCTTAACCAATTAACTATATATATTACTGTTGCCCGCCGAGGTGGATGATCCGGACGTGGACATTGCTGGCTACGTGGCTGTAGGATCGAACGCCGATTCTGTTCTCCGTGGGTCCCACTGCATTTCCGTTCCCTTCGTATTGGATGGCAATTAGGTAAATACCGATCAATTAAGTCACCTTTATTCCGTGTTAGTCAGTGTTTAATGATTAATCCTCATTGTTAGTGGAGTAGGTTCTCGATTCATGCGTCAAGTTACGGAGTTTGAGAAAGCGTTTAGTTTTATTAGTTTACAGGGTAAATGACAAATTAATCATTGTGATTTTTGATCAATGACAAATTAACTACTATCTTTTATTTTTTAACAAATTAAATATTGTGGTTTGTCGTTAATGAAAAATCCAACATTACAAACGTTTATCGTTAAAAAGCTGGGTGCCACGGTCAAAATGTCGGAACGCCTTGCGGCGTTCTAGAGAATTTCGAACGCTGGAACGATTCACGTTCTGAATTCAGAACGCCCAATTCTTCAGAATGCCTAACGCAGGGCCTTCTGAAGAATTCAGAACGCCAAACTTCGTTTTGAAAAAATCAGAACCCTGGACCGATCAGAGCGCTATCTCTCGTGGTCTCTGGCGATCAAAGCGCAATCTCGCAGTGTCTGGCGATCGGATCACGATCTCTAGCGATAAGAGACCGCGAGATCGCGATCTCTGGCGATCAGATACCGCGATCTCGCGGTCTCTGGTGATTATATTATCAAAATTCTAATTTAATATTGATTTACCCTAGATTATATTATCAAAATTCTAATTTAATATTGATTTAATTCTCATTTTTAAAGCTAGTAAATTGTTTTATTAATCTTAAACTATTATTTAATTAATTATATAAATTTAATTTAATTTATAGTTTGAGTTTCCTAGTCTTAACTAGGCAGTAATAGAACGCTATAATTAATCTTTCTGACATTCAATAATTCTCTTTTAGAGCCACTTTTCATTTAATCAAATTTCTAATTATTAACAATTTTAAAAAACAGGAATCATTAATTGGATCAAAAGTGTGTATGATCATACCATAGGGTTTCAAAAGGAGGAGGCCCTAGTTGAATGCAAAAATAAAAAGAGATCTGGACCGTTGAAACAGTTTACCTCCCCCGTTGATGAAAGTGGGGCCCAGGTCCCGCGGCAGAAGGAGGGAAAGATTCTTCATCGGCTCATATACAGGCAGTCAAATTGCGTAAACAAGTGGAACTACGCTGCTGAGCCCCACATCACCGTCAATCTGGAGAACAGATTGTATCACGTCACAATATCATCAAATCAGATGGCTGTAAGTTATGTTTTTTTTTTTTACTTTTTGACCGGCGGTTTTTCCCCAACGTATTAAATTTCAACCAATCAATAGAAGGCAAAGGGTAGGTCCCACGTGAATTCAATCTGTGATTGGCTAGAGTTCAGTAGAGAGGGAGGACCACGGTGGAGAGGTTCAGGCACGTGAAGAGACAGTAGGACGGCCGGTCGGGTCGTGTTGCGGATGGAACCAGAAGATAATTCGGCGATCGACCAGACTTGTTTCCGTTCAATTCTTTTTAATTTAAATTTAAAAATATAAATAAAGAGGAATTTAAATTATTTTAAAATTATTGATTGTTCGACTAAAAAATAAGATTTTTATTTTAATATAAGATAAAATAATAAATATTTTTTACATCAAAAAAAAAGAAAAAAAGAAAAATGGTGAAGGATGTGGGGGGACAGAATGCCTGGTAAGGCAAGTAATATTAAGTGTAGGAAAAAAGGTAATTGTGTTAGGGTTCAATTATTGTTTAAAAATAATAAAATCTGTTATGGACAGATTGAGCAGCAAACTCAAAGTGGAGCAAGGCTTAAATTGGCAGCCATTATTATACTTTATTAGCTGCTCCATATAAACCCAGCAACTCCTATTTTGCAAGTTACCATCTTAAAATGTGCAGAGGACTACTTTATTAATATATTATAGGAAAAAAAACACGAAAAAGAAATGGGCAAGAGCCTCGGCTTGGGCCTGGACCATTTTTAGTGGCCTTTACGAGCACTAGGCCAGGAAGTGTGGATTGGCCTTAGAAATTCAATTGGGCCACACCGACTGCGGATCCAGTAATCGCTTAAATCTCGTGGATTCGAACAGCGCTATCTGCTTCAAATTTCTCCAAGTATTTTTCTTCGGAGTCCCATTGCCCCACCCGAAGTTTTGAGAGGTTGAATTTGTGATTGCGTCGGAGGTTACACGAGTGTTAACGCCAGGATGCCGAAGAAGATGGGAGTCAATAGCAAGGCTGAAGAGGCTAGGGCTCGCAAGAGCGCCACTGAAGCTGAGCGCAAGGATCGCGAGACACGCGAAAAGGAGGACCAATTCTGGCAAGAAGCCGAGGGCCCTAAATCCCGAGCCGCGAAGAAGCGCGAAGATGATGTCGATAAACGCGCCGAAGCTGCGGCCCGCAGAGCAGAGGCACGACGATTAGCCGAACAGGAGGAGAAGGAACTGGAGAAAGCAAATAAGAAACCTGACAAAAAAGCAAATCGGGTTTCGATCCCTGTTCCGAAGGTGACGGAAGTCGAACTGAGACAACGACGCGAGCAGGAGCAAGCGGAGCTTCAAAGGAAAGCCGAGGAGGCGAAGAAAAAACAAAATCGGACGGCAGCGGAGGAAGAATACGAGAGGATGGTGCTTGTGACGAATACGAATCGTGATGATTCAATTATTGAAGCAAGGACAGTGGAGGATGCATTAGCTCAGATGAGTGTCTCGGATAACTTGCCGGTTGACAGGCATCCTGAGAGAAGACTCAAAGCTTCGTTTAAGGTGCGTTTTATTGTAGTTAGGATGAATAAAAAACCAAATTTATAAGTAATGATTTAGGTTTGGTACTGCAATAAAGTTTCCTATCTTCCAAAAACAAAGGGAACTGAGCTTTTCAATGCAATTAGCTCCATTTGAGGGGGCGTATTGTTGTATGAGCTATGGTTGTTTCAGTTGCTCCTGTGTGCTTTATTCCTAGAAAATGAGGATGGAATTGGCGTTCAGTTCATTATTGTCTTCCATAAGTGTCAGTGATATTATGGATCCCGTACATCCATATGGAATTTATGCATTAGGAAGTGGCAGTGTTAGATGTATGATTATTGTGGCCGTATTTGGTGTAGTATTTTTTTAAACTAAGGGATTGAGATGGTGAGGGCGCTAATTCGATGCTGTCATGTTCAATAATGCTTTATTTATTATATTTTGGATAATTGTTGTTGATTGGTACTTTCATCATAATATTGACATGTCTTGGTCATTTGTAGTGATTGGTCAACATTTTTTTGGCTGGCTGTTATGCAATCCTGCATGAATTGATTCTTCTACTAGCAGAGTGGGGCTATGCATATTTGTTTGCTCCTTAATTATGCACGCAGTTATATCTTATGGGGCAAAGAATATCTAAGTGACCTTAAGGATCCTGCAAATTGAGTATTCTTCATGTGGTTATGTTTAATGGAATGAATAATTTTTAATTAGCCTTGACGACCATTTGGTTTGTAATCCTGCATAAATTGATTATTCAAATTAGCATTTTGTGCATATGTTTGCTCCTATGCATTTGTATATGCGTTTGACTCTAATGCTGGGTATAATTCTTATCTCGATTAGGGAAACCCTAGTATCCTAATATGTGCATGCAGTTGTGTCTGATGAAGCTAAGTTTAGTTAACTGGCTTTTAGACAAAAGTTGGTTTTATGCTTGGTGATATATATCTTTGTAGACATGGATATTGAAGCCCTAGTATTCTTCTCTTAGCAATGTGCATTTAATAACTCTATTCCAGTCTTACGCTGGTTATAATATAATTTCTTAGTTCTGAATATCGAAGCCCTAGTATCCTAATCCTTATAATTGCATGCTGTACATCTGATGTTAAAGCGGTTATTTAAGTGGCTTAAAAGAATATTTGTTTTTTTTTGTCCCGCATTGGTCATTGTTTTTGTTCCTTTTCAGGAAGTATTGTGATTTTATAATTCTTGTCAAATGGTTTACTATTTTTAATATTTATATAACTGCTCGTGCTTGGCAATACTGTTGATTTTGAATATGTAGCCATCTTTCAAAAAATATTTTTTTTAAAAAAATATTGTATTCTGCCCCTTAAGGATATTGTTTGTTTAATTGTTTTGCATTCATGAAAATCATTAGGCGTTTGAAGAAGCTGAACTTCCAGTGCTGAAAGAAGAGAAACCGGGTCTTACTCATACTCAATACAAGGACATGATATGGAAGCTATGGAAGAAATCTCCAGACAATCCTCTTAATAAGGTATCTCATACTCCTTTATGAGTTCTGACATCGCTTGCATGCGAGATATATTAGCTATGTTCATTCTAAAGAAAACTTTTCCAGGTTTATGATTTGGAACATTCCAGGATAAATTGACTAATACTTCATAGTATACTTTCTCAGTGAGCCTTATTTAACTTAGTTATGTAACTACTTGGGTGGTTAACTGATAAACCTCTTGTGGGGTTTACATATTCAAGAAGGCAGAAAGAGTAAAGAATTGCAGTCGTGTACGGTTGAATATTAACTGCAATTAACAGTAACTGATCTAAATCAGTTGGTTTTGTGTAAAGTGTGGAGAGAGAGGGACTCTCGAATAACCCTTCTTGTGTGTGTAGTATGGTAGATAGCTAGTCTACGGGTATACTGTACTGTTGATTCTTTTGAAGCATTCAATAAAAAGTCCTACTGAATAGTTGTACATGCCATTAACGTTGTTATGGTCAACCTTTGATTATACCCTGATCTATGACTTTCCATTGTTAGACTGCGGAGTGATTGGATGGGTTCAAATTCAAATACTGTTCAAGTTCCTTTTGTCTTCATTGGATGAAGGACTAGCGTGCCAGAGATTTGGACTTGCAGCCTGTGCGTGTTTCCCTCCTGGTCATGCTCACTCAGTACGTGTATCCAAGCCCCTGATTAATTAGTAGTTTAATGGTTGTATGGCGTGTTGAATAATGGCCATTTAATAATGAGTTGGAAAATTTATAGCAAAGGTTTTTGGGACTGTATAGGACTTTCTCTTGTATACTGGAGCTGGTGTGATGTCAGTCTCAATCAGACTGCTATGCTTTTCCTTTTCTATATGTTTCCTCAAATTGTGTTACGTGACTTTTTCAATTTGTCAGCAATGATTTGGAAGCGGGGCTTTCAGTGTGTGAATAAAGTGAATATACTAACCCCCCGTGCGGCTGTAATTGTAAAGAAAGAGTGGTAAAGGCAGTGTGAAAAAAATTGAAGGGTATAGGTAGCAGGTACATTTTGCAAGTCATCAGCACCCAATCCTTGGCTACAAAGATCTAATTGTCTTGCCCAGCCCTCCCACAAAGAAGAGCATTGTCTGGAAGAAGGTACTCGTCTCTAATGGAGGGCACAGGTGAGTATACTCGAAGATAAAATTGCTGGCCCAGATACTGTCTCGCCCAGAGCTCTGCCCTCAAGTTCCACATTCCAACATTATCAAACGCTACATAAATGGCAGTCCATGATTTCGGATATACCTGGGAAATCATACATTTGCTTTAACTGATGCGCACACATCTTTTATTCTTCAGTTTTTATATTATTAGATTTAGCTGCTAACCAAACCTGAGTGGTGCTACGAGATACTGCATCTCGGAGATTGTATTGTCGCCGGCTTGCTGGAGTCCACACTCCACCGTCCATCCTACGATTCGAAGGTCTACAATTAAACAATGACAAGACCCGAGATAACTTTCCTGCTGCGAGTTATTTAAACTGAATTCTTACCCAACAACCCAGAAGGAGTGTCCATCGAGGTGCCAACTTTGGACAATTTTCTCTTTGTTCAAGAAAACAATCTCGGCAAAGGCTCTGAAACTGGCCCCCATTACTGAGGTCTCAAGGTGCATGCTCTTCCCAGTTGGACTATCCGGAATGCTTCCAACTTTGTAGACACCGCCAATTTTGAAGTAATCGGCAAGTTTAAGAGGTGTATCAGCTTCCACAAAGGACACACTGTTAACTCCGTATCTTTGCTTCCCACCAACTTGAGCAGCCGAGCTCTCCAAAACGATGGTTCTAGATACGTTTATGAAACCATAGTGATATGATCCTTGAGGGTTTGGCCGGGGGCCACTCGCTGTGAGGTTAGTCCTGATTGAACGAGCTTGGTTTAGAGACCAGTTGATTTGGTCAGTGGGTCCGCCGGGAACTTGCCCCACCACTGAGCCTGCGGCGTTGCTGTAGTGAAGGGTGGCGGTGGTGGTGAGAACTTTAGAACTGAACCGGGTGGAGACCGCGATGTAATAATCAAGAGGGGGCTGATCAGCTGTGATGAGCACAGAGTGAGACTGGCCAACATGGACATCAATTAACGAGTAAGTAGTTTGGACGGTGTGGGTCCCCTCCACTTCAACGAGCTTCATCTTGTGGCCTTGAATTCGGAAATTGAGTGAGTTTTGAAGACCCACATTTGTTATTCTAAGCCTGTAAGTTTTCCCTTGTTCAATGGTGAAAGAGGTAGCATTAGAGCCACGGCCGTTAATAAGAACTCCATCGGGAAATGGAAGCCGATGACCACCGTCCAAAATGGTCTGCAACTTCTGAAAATGACAAAATAGTGAAACCAATAAATTATTCCAATAATTAAATAATTATGAATCGGATAAAACACCATGTTTTCTCAATTACCTTGTGATTGGTGAGGTACCAATCTCCTATGAGAATGGTGTAGTCTGCCGCGGGTTCCGGAAAAGGGACTGGAATCCTCGGCCGGCTGAGGATTCTGATGGCACCAAAACCGCCGGCGGCTTTGTGAAAAGCAAGAGATGGGAAGTAAAAGAAGGTGCCGATTTGATCTTTCATTTGCAGTTTGTAGGTGAAGTTTTTGCCAGGAGGAATCGGGCAATTTGTTCCGTACACTCCATCTTGGTAGGAATTTTTCCTTTGTTGCACTCCATTCCTTCAATTTTCTTAAAACCATATTACTCACTTTTGCCCAAAACAGATTAACTTTACGAATCATCATGAATCTTAAGTAGTAGTTTGCCTTGTTCTTTCTGGGGATTAAGGTTAATTTTCTGTGCATATATGATCAAATTTGTAAATTTTCATAGCGATAAAACAGGGAGAAATCAGGTCTATTTTAATACAATCAAATGATGGCGCCTGGTCATTCTTTGAACTTTGATGCACGCAAGGAACCCTCCTTGGAGTCCATTGGAGGAAACCCTTTCTTTAAAAGAGAATAGTTTGAATGAGTGAATAGGAAGATGACGAGGTAAAAGTTATGCAAATAGCTTAATGACTCCAGGAAAATTCCTTTCTTTGTGTATTTCTAGTAATTTAAACTAATTTGATAATAAATCCAATAAACAAAAGATTCTCTGAGGCTGCTTGTTCATCACTTTTCCTTCACTTTCACGGAGAAAATAGTTGAGTCTGGTCTAGAGAGAGAGAGAGAGAGAGAGAGTTCTGACCATGAGATGAGGAAAGGTTCAGGCAAACTATTACGAACATTAATGACGAGATTATCATTTGTAACACAGAATATATCCGGCCCTGGAAACTGTCCATTTATCAGAATTCCCTACAGCAACGTTAAAGCAAGCAAAGTAAGATAAATCGTCCCAAAAAATATGAAAGACTATATAAAAATATTCAACCTGCTGACGAACACTCAGAGGATATACATCACCATAGGTGATACTCCAGTCGAAAAATCTGTAAGGATCTTCACCCAAAACAACAAACGCTATTCCAAAGTGCCACAGAAAAGTCCATGAAGATCGACTTAACAGCATACTGGATATGAAAATGGGAGGAAAAGATGATCAAAGAAGAAGAAGGTTGGAGGAGGTTGAGTGAGAGAGAGGAGCGAGCGATAGGGTTTTTCTATTCTGACTGAAGAAATAGGTTATCAAAACAAAAAAGGAAACTGGAGTCGATGTATATTTAAAAGAGAAACATGGAGGACAGGGCAGCTAATGAATCCCAAAAAGATGTTTAAGCTTTGCTATTACGTGATGTAATTAAGCTTTGCTATTAGATGCACTAATGTTCTTCTCACAACTTCTTTTTCACCTGTGGTCCAAAACTCACCATAGGTGACAATTATTTTGTGTTAAATTTTGGTGTGGCCCGAATTCTACTAAATTGGATTGGTGGGCCCATATTATAGATATCATTTAGGATTTTGTTTTCTCTATAAATTAATGTAAGTTAGAATAGCAAAACTCGCGATTATATTTTAATCTTCATAGTAGATTCATTTTCCTGCATGTAGTTTTTTCCAGTAAGAATTTTTTCACGTAAATTTGATGTCCCACATCGTATTTTATTTTTTTGGTTATCGTTCGGTCTCTAACAACTTGGTCAACCCAAAATTATTTGATTTGATTAAAGTATAAAATTTACTAAAAATTATACATATAATTCAAAAATGACGTATTTTAGAGCGATCAATCTCCTTTTGCACCTGTAGACGATGCGGCAAGTCAGATTGGTTTTTTCAACAGTTGAGATGAATGTCATCATTAATAAATATTATACAAGGTTTGCATTGTCCTTAAGCATTCATTAAAAGTAAAAATCATTACTAAAACTGCCAACAATACTTTAATAAACCATTTTAATTAAGAAAGATTGAGTTCAATTTACTTAATGTCTATATTACAGACTATAGTGTTCGAAAAAATAGTGTATTAGTTGTTCATAATTATTAACTTGGGATCAATTTTCTTTAAAAAAATCTATATTTAAATAGATGTTAAACTTTCAATTTAATTATTTTGTAGGGAAATTTAACAAAACCACCACTAACGAGATAAATGACAAGTCAACGAGAACAATTTTCACTAACAACTAAAATACTGAATTATGAAAAATGAATGAAGTAAATATTGCGATTACATTTTTCGTTAAAAAAATATTGTTGTTCTAGTACAGAGCGTTGCCTTTCCGTGGCAGAACATTGTCTTTCCACTACACAATTTAAAAGATTACTTTCCGTTGCGAAAACGTTTTTATGTGAAAAGTAAAACGTTAGTGATAAACATTGAGCAACGACGATGGACCAGGAAGAGGAAAGAAAAGATAATGATGAGAATTGGACGAATGAAATTAAAAGGAGGGGTGAGCCACCGGAACATGTTCGGAAAACTAAAAATGTGAAAAAAAATTTCGATGACGAGAAGACCATGCCAGAACTTTCTAGTATCGTCTTCGCAGTAAGACCGTTTCAATTATTGTGAATTTAATATAAAATTAAAGAAGAATTAAAATTGCAGAGAGTATGTTTCGACGTCATTTGCAAATAACATTCCTTTCAATAAAGTATCAATGATATTTGTATTATTTATTTTTTATAATTTAATATTTTATTTATTAACAAAAAAATTATTAGTTGGTAATTTCTTATTTGTTGGCATGTTAATTTCCCCATTATTTTTATAAAGATTATAGGGTAAATGACAAATCAACCATCGTGGTTTGAGATCAATGACAAGTCAACCACTATGGTATTTTTTTTAACAAGTTAACCACTCACGTATGTTAAAATGACAAATCCAACATCACATAGACGTTTACCGTTAATAAGCTAGGAGGCAACGTCCGAACACCGGAACGACCCGCTCCGGCTTTCTGAATTTAGAACGCCCAACGCGGGGCGTTCTGATTTTCTGAAGAATTCAGAACGGCCAACGCGAGGCGTTTTAATTTTCTGAAAAATTCAGAACGCCCAACGCGGCATTCTAAAGAATTCAGAGCGCCAAACGGAGTTCTGAACAAATCAGAACGCCGCTGGGCATTCTGAAGGGGCGTTCTGAAGAAAATCAGAACGCCGACGGGGAGATACCGCGAATTTTCATGGTGTCTAGTGCGAAGACACCGCTTTTTTTTATGCGGTGTTTTGAAGACACCTTTCATGCTGAGGTGTCTTGCAAGACACCGCATAAAAATGCAGTGTCTTTTGAGACACCGCGAATTTCACGGTGTCTTGCGCACTAGACACCGCGAAAATCGGGGTGTCTCACCAGACACCTCGATTTTTGCCGTGTCTTCGCACTAGACACCTTAAAAATTTGCGGTGTCTCCCTGCCGGCATTCTGATTTTCTTCAGAACGCCCCTTCAGAACGCCCTGCGGCATTCTGAATTCTTTAGAACGCCGCGTTGGGTGTTCTGAATTCTTCAAAAAATCAGAATGCCCAGCGTTGTGCGTTCTGAATTTTTCAGAAAATCAGAACGCCCTGTGTTGGGCGTTCTAAATTCAGAACGTCGGAGCAGGTCGTTCCGACATTTAAACGTTATCTTCTTAACGGTAAACATCTATGTAATGTTAAATTTATTATTTTAATATATATATTTGATTAACTTGTTAAAAAAAATACTATAATAATTGACTTATTATTGATTTTAAATCACGATGGTCCCCAAGTTTATAACTATTACACTACTAGGCATTTGTGGTTAGGAAAGGCCACCAGTGACACAGGGAGGCAGAGGAGTGGTACCCTCCAAAACTCTTGCCCAATTACAACCATGAATTGGATGAGTTTCCTTATCCTCAAATTTCTCCTTCTCTCTCTGTCTCGCTCTCTCTTCTTCGTTAGGCAACCCCATCACTGAAAAAGCTCAGGTAATTCTCAAGCTTTCCACCCTCTCCAGCCATGGATGCTCTTGTCGTTAACCAGTCTCTCTCTCGCCTCAAACTCTCTCCCAACTCTATCTTCCCCTCTTCTCTCCCCTCCCATCCTCTTCGATTCAAACTCAACCACAACCACGCCACTTTCGCAGCCTACGCTATCCAGAACCAAGAAAAGCAACTGCAGACCACGTTCCCTTCTAGCTTCAATGAAGACGAATCCTACGGCGAAGTCAATAAGATCATCGGCAGCAGAGCCGCTGCGGGCGGCGTTGGGATGGAATATTTGATCGAGTGGAAAGACGGCCACGATCCCTCGTGGGTTCCCTCCGATTTCATTGCGAAAGACGTAGTCGCCGAGTACGAGACCCCTTGGTGGACCGCAGCGAAAAAAGCAGACGAGGCCGCGCTTCAGCAGCTCATCGCCGCTGACGATGGCCGCGACTTCGACGCCGTAGACGCAGACTGCCGCACCGCTCTGTTATTCGTTGCCGGACTCGGGTCGGAATCCTGCGTCCGGATTTTGGCAGAGGCCGGGGTTGATCTCAATCACCGAGATAACAGTGGCGGTCTCACGGCTCTGCACATGGCGGCCGGGTACGTGAGGCCGGACGTCGTGAAGGTGCTGGTGGAGCTCGGAGCAGATCCGGAGGTTGAAGATGACCGGGGATTAACGCCACTAGAGTTGGCCAAATCTATCTTAAGGGTCACGCCGAGAGGAAACCCGGCGCAGTTCGGCCGGCGCGTGGGACTAGAGGCTCTGATCCGAATACTAGAAAGAGAAGTATTCGAGTACGCGGAGGTGCAGGAGATAGTAGAGAAGAGAGGGAAGGGAGTGAACTTGGAGTATTTAGTCAAATGGAAGGACGGCGAGGATAGCGAGTGGGTGAAAGCGCAATTCGTCGGCGAGGATTTAGCGAGAGACTTCGAGGCAGGGCTCGAATACGCAGTGGCGGAGTGTGTGACGGGGAAGAGGGTGGGAGAAGATGGGAAGATGGAGTATCTGGTGAAATGGACGGACATGAACGAGGCCACGTGGGAGCCAGAGGACAACGTGGATCCTGATTTGATCAAGGAATTTGAAGTGGGCCACGGAAATGGGCTTGGCCCGGATAATAGTGTAGAGGCCCAATTAAATCAATGAAATTTGTTTTCAATATTTTGATTAATAGTGATTGAGTAAGAAGTTTTATTGGAAGTAACTTTGCCAACGTAGAGGAGGTCTTGGTACATTCACTTTGACTTTCATAACTGCATTATCAAGGATTGAAAAAGTTAGCTTCTAATCCATGTCGTGCCAGAGCCCACGCGGCTGCAACGACAATAAGCACGCTTACGAGCAAGCCTAAGCAGCCAAGGAGCCAGTTAAGGCGACGGAGGACTTTGCCATTCTTCTTGATAGAAATCCACATAAAACATGGATAAGCAAATGTGAGGGGCAACGCAATTCCCCCAACCAGAAGGGCTAGACTGCCCAAAAAGGGAAAAGCAACGGCTCCCAAGTAAGTCATGCCTCCGAAGAACAGACGCGATCCCACACGAAGCCACCATGGGCACCGCTTTTTCTTCCTGCTCGTGTATGTGCTCTCCAAGATATCAAACACTGGCATCGCGTAGATTTGAAACACGCACGCTGCGTTCACGACTATCAGTAAGTAGATTAGACCCATGACTGATTTCGAGGTCTTTGATTCGTGGAATCGCCGAAACGCTGTCAGAATTCCTCCTTTCGCAGGTACCTGTTTACCATAACATAAACTTCATTAGGATTCTTAATGAGTAGTTTTAGAGGGATTTCTCTTGTTGACTATTGTGGAGTTTCTCCACTATCAAATCAATTTATCCTTTTCTAAACGAAAAAGCTGTAGCGCATTTTAAGTATCCAAATATTGAAGAAGAAAAAAAAAAGCGACAAATAGAGAGAGTGAGAAGTTTTTGTTGAAGATGAAAGAAACATTGTAAGCGAAAAATAGGTGCATATCGTCCTCAATTTTTTAAAGAATTTTTTTATAATATTTTTTTTTCTAAAAACATATTTTAAATCTTATTTTTTAAGGAAATTAACTACACAAACCCTAAATTTTGGGATCAGTAACACATCTAACTTTGAAGAAATTTCGCAGATAATTAAAACTTCAAACTATAGGAAAAGACCGAAGCAAACTTCGTAATTATAATTTTCGTAAAAAAACGTTGAGACAAATGCCTCATTCACATTAACGTCGAGGATTGTCCAACAGGGACTTCTAAGGATCAACAACATACATCCTTCAATGACGCGAGACGTCCAAGGCTGATCAAAGAGAAAGGGAGTCCTTGGGGCCATCGTAAGGCTGAGGAGTTGAGAAATGCAAAAGTGTAGAGAGAATAGGAAGAATGCTAGAAAGTTTTTCTGCTACTGTTTGTGTATTGAATTTTTGTATGTTGTTTTACACGTTGAAAACCAGGATATGTATATTTGGCAAAACAGTATCCATACATCTTTTTTTACAATAAAGGAAATTAACAATTTACATAAGATATGCACTAATATCCCCCCGCAAGCTCAAGAACATAGGACGAAGAGCTTGGACTGAAATGTTTGAAATTTTGATGTGGCGAGTGGTTTTGTGAGAGTATTTGCAATTTGGTAGTTAGACGGAGTAAATTGAACTAACAATGGTTTATTCTGAACTTTCTCGCAAGCAAAATAATAATCAATTTCTACATGCTTGGATTTTGAGTGAAAAACTAGGTTGGAGGCCAAGTGGCACTTAAATTATCACAAAAAATGGTGGGGGTACCTGAAGGAGATATACCAATCTCATGGAGGAGAGATTTTATCCAAATAATTTCAGCTGCTTTGTTTGCAATGCTACGATGTTCTGATTCTGTACTCAATCAAGAGACAACCTTTTGTTTTCCAGATGACCACGAAACGAGATTAGGCCCCAAAAACATGGAAAAGACATTATTGCTCTTACGATCATTAGGACATGAGGCCAATCTGCATCAGTGAAGCAATGGAGATCAAAACTAGTAGATGTTGAGAAAAATATGCCAAGATTGATAGTGCCCCAAAGGTATCGAAGAAATCGTTTAACTGTTTGCCAGTGGATATCAGTAGGAGCATGCATAAATTGACATAATTTGTTAACGGCAAAAGCAATGTTGAGTTGTGTAATGCAGCAATATTACAAAGCACCCACAATGCTGCGATAAGCTAAGCCTTCAGATAAAGGGGTTCCAAAATGTTTTGATAGAATTGGTCCAGAAACTATTGAACTAGGTACAGGTTTACTGGAAGCCATATTTGCCCTGAGAAGTAAGTCAAAGATATATCTGGATTGGTGTAACATTAAGTAGTTTGCAATAGTAGTGACAGAAATACCAAGAAAATAATGTAATAAACCCAGATCACAAAAAAAAAAATTTAGAATGTAGATATCCAAACATGGTGTCTATTGTATCCGGCCCATAACCCGGCCCACAAAAGGAATTTAAAATTTTTTAAAACAGAAAAATCAACCTCTTTCGGGGGGTTGTTGCTAAAACTAAGGGGTAGATCCCTTTTTTCATTTGAAGTAGGGGAAGTCTCCCCACTTCATACAAATTTCCTTCCCTTGCTTCATCTTGTTCCCCCTCTCTTGCTGCAGACATCTTCCTCCAGTAATCGTCCGCGAAGGGAAGTTTCCTTTGGACCTCTGGCGAGTAATTTTGGTTTTTTTGTGGCGGTAAGTTTTTGTTTTCCTAAGCGTCAAGTTTCCTTCTCCTTCCCAATCAGCAACTAATAGATGGAAAATTATTTCTTGAGGTTTAGGAGTTGATATTTGTCCGATTGAACAGATTCAGAAGTTGATCGAAACTTTGGAAATCAACACCGGAACTAGAATTTCGACTAGAGGTATAAAAATTTGACTTTTATGTTTAGAAATCCTTTGTTATTTGTTATTCTGATTTACACTCTGGACTGTTAATCTGGTATGGTTTGGATGTGGAAATTCTGGGTTGTTAATTGGAAAAAAATGTTGGATCGATTTGAATAGAAATTCGCGCAAATTTCTGCGTTAACGACGATCACCGGAACGCGACTCAACAAAGGCTGAGCCGCGATATACGAGACCTTTGTCTTGGCCAAATGATTGACTGATCGAGGCTCTAGTCTTCGACTGATTGAGACAGTGTCTTAGCCAAAAATCGATATCTTCCACAGCTGAGAAGGTTCGCTTGCGTTCTGGCCATGGACGCAAGGCCACGTCCAGATGTCTGGACTACCTTGTGGGCCGAAGTCTAGATGTCTAGACTGCTATGCGGGCCAAACCAAAGTCCAATTTCTGGATTGCTTTATTTGTGCCAAAGCCCAAACTCCTAGGGCTACCTAGTTTGGGCTGGGGGACAGAATTTCTTGTTCTGCTCTGGGCTGCGATCCACTACACATTTTTGGCTTATTGTTGAACTTGTTTTAGGCCTATTTTGAGTCTAGCTTGGGCCATAATTTTGGGCAATATTATCCAATCAAATTTTGGATCAATTTTATAAGATAATTGTACATTTTAGTTATTAAATTGAAATTCAAAATTTAATACCTTAAATTTTGGATAGGTACCCAAACTAATTAAAAATATGTGGACTTTGGATTTTGAGCTAATTGGACGTTGGGTTTGGTTAGCATTAGCCACTTCGAGGTAGGAGTTTATTTTATGCACTGCATTGCATAATTTTTTTTTTAAAAAGTGAATATTTTGAGATTTATCTTATATTAAATCGACAGGTCCATTTCATGACCGTCAGATTTTTATATTATATTTTATTTTTACTGTATACGTTTCAATTAAGTATGCATTTAAATATTTATGGATTAACTTGGTCGTGCGAATCGAGTTTGATCGACTCGGTTTGGGATCCGTTTCATTTTCACACATCCTACTATGCAGAATGTGTTTGTTTGTTATTAAATTGGGTAATAGGAGATTTTTCAAATGTCCTTGGGTTCGAATCCCTAAAGTGCAAATAGGTAATAGGACAGTTGTATGTGTCGTGTCCTTGGGTTGCGAATCCCTAAACCTGATCAGAGTATTTCTTTGACTTTTGCGATCGCCGAGCATCGCCTTTATTCTGTTATATGCCTAAGGCATAGTATGCTCGGAGTCCGTGAGTGACTCTATTTTCACTGTGATTTTTTATTTTAATTTGTACAACAAGGGTTTATTTTAATTACGTACTACATATTAGTGGGTGATTTCATACACATGCCCTTTTGTACACCCTTTTCTGAAAGAAAATTATGAAACGTGAGTTTTAAATTCATGCAAGCTTAAACATCTTTTTTAATTAAATTTTTCTTTAAAAACGTAATCCCTATTGAGTTTGGTCAACTCACCTCAATGACACATTTTAAGATTTAATCAACTGAATTCTCAAATATCGAGTCAGGATTAGACTAGCCGAGTTGATTTAATTCTCTTAGTTCTAAAAAATTCTCTTTGAGAGACATTTTATGAGGTATTCATTTTATTGGATAACTGTAATCCCTATTCTTAATTTTGCACAGTTATTTTCATTGTGGAATATATTGCTTTACTATCTGATATCACTTGTTGGACCTGATTAGCTCCTGTTTGTTGAGCCTTGGCTATAACTAACATTTTAAGTCTTTCGCTGTCAATTAATAAAATTTACGAGAAAAATGGTCGGACGATTTGGTTCTTTGGGCCGGGTCGTTCCTTGTTTTGTCTCAGATCCTATTTGGGTTGTGACAGTGTCAATAAGTGATGTAGAATTGTCTGTGACTATAATATCATCGACTTAGACAAGCATGAGGATAATTGATGATTCCTTCCAAAAAAATAAATAACGACGTATCCGACTTTGTTACTTTAAAACCACAAAGCAGCAGGGCATTATATATTTTGTTGTACCACGCACGCAATGATTATTTCGGACCGTATTAAGATTTTTGTAGTAAGCAAACAACTAGGGGTGGGACGGTTCGGTTCGGTTCCAAATTAGGATCGAACCGATTCGGTTCGGTTTTTCATTTTAGAAAACCAAAAGTGAACCGAGAGAGTTCGGTTTTTCTCGGTTCGGTTCTCTTCGGTTCGGTTCTAATCGGTTCGATTTTCAGTTCTAATCGGTTCAGTTTTCAATTCTAATCGGTTCAGTTTTTTATGGCATCAATTTGTATGTTTTTTATTTAATTTTTCAGCTTTGTACTCGATTCTGAGATCGGTTAGGTGGTTCGATTCTTTTAGTTTTTGTCGATTTAATTTAGTTCCTAATTTTCCTAATATATTTCATGCCATTTAATTTTTTTAATTATCCTAATTATATCTTTTAAACTCTGATTTGACACAAAAAAATCCAACATTGCAATATTACATAACAACAACTAAATAACACATCAAACTCATAGTTTCATGATATGAGTAAATTTAGAGTTTCTACAAAGATTAACAATTCTAATGTTCAAAACAGATTGTAAACTGTGAATCAATAATTAAACAAACAACAATTTCTTAATTGAGAGACAAAAGCAAAGAATACATGTATTTATAGATCTCCAACCGGTCAATCTATGAACAAATTTCAAAGTTCAATAATTTAGGTAACACTCAACCTCACTATACAAATATTTTCCTTACCACCAATTGAAAAAGTTTTCAATCCTATAATCCTAAATACATAGCAAGAACTTCCATCTACAATATAATTATATATTGGATACAGTTTATCGTCGCAGAAAATATAAGAAACACACAAAAGAAAAACTCAAATTCACTCTATCTATATGTCCCCGATCTGTAAACACATACAAGAAAAAAATAAATTTGAGTGTAGGATAGAAATGTTGGGTGGGGTGGAGTAATTAAAGTTTTCAAGAGAATAAGACTAAGAATAATAGGGTAGAGGAGAGTAGAATAAATTTTTTAAAAAATAATCATTTATGTAAAAATTTTTTTACCATAAATTAGGATGAGTAATTAACAAGTTTATGGGTTTTTGAGGTTTTATATTTTTTTATTTAAGTTTCGGTTCGGTTCGGTTTTACCTAGTTTTTAAAAACAAAAATCGAGAACTGAACCGAACACCTAATGGAACCGAATTTTTCTCCTAATGGAACCGAACCGAACCGATGAATAGTATTCGGTTCGGTTCGGTTACCCAGTTCAAACCTAACCGATTCCCACCCCTACAAACAACAGAGGGATGGGAAATACTCACAAACCCTGGAGGTTGTTGCATATATATATATATATATATATATATTCTCCGTTAAATCATCATTTAAGAATGCATTGTCAATGTCAAGCTGTCTTGTAGTCCACCCAAGAGAAAGGGCCAATGATAATGTGATTCGTATAGTTGTTGGTTTGACGATTGGACTGAAAGTTTCATCATAATTAATACCTTTGGTTTGGTCATATCCT